>JAZHYW010005596.1:0-57739 GCA_037355805.1 Ixodes ricinus
TTTGCAAATGCTAGCAGGCGTAGACACAGGCGGAAA
Source organism: Ixodes ricinus (assembly GCA_037355805.1). Lineage (NCBI taxonomy): Eukaryota > Metazoa > Arthropoda > Arachnida > Ixodida > Ixodidae > Ixodes > Ixodes ricinus. The sequence goes on from JAZHYW010005596.1 coordinate 37, forward strand.
CAACTCTAAATACAAACCATGCTAAAAACAAAACAAACATTATAATTGACTTTTACTAAATTTTTTTAGAGCGCAGCTCTTGAGGCGCTCACTTCCGGCTTCAACGGCGTCGGCATCGCCGTCGGCCGTGGCTCACGCGGTGCGGCCATGGGACGCGTGACGTCCGCGGTTGACGTCATCAGAAGCGTCACTGACGGCGCCATCGGCATCCGCATCGATCATCGACCGCTTATGACGTCACCAGTGTTGATGACGTCACAGAGAGGACGTCACTGGTGACGTCACAGATGACGTCATTGTCACAGTGACCTCTGGGGGTCACGTGACCCCAGTGAGTCACGTGAGGCCGGTGACGTCGCATGACATCCGTGAGGTCACGTGACCCTTGTGAGGCGACGGCGGCGACGCCACTCGGAGAGGTGGCGGGCGGGATCAGGACGGCTGAGGGAGCGGGGAGGGGTATATTTTCCCTCAGTACCCTTCCGTCCTCCTCCTCAAAGAACTGCAGCTCTAATTCGGCGTTACGGGAGTTGTAAACGGCTTTAATTTTTCTCTTGTATTTGATTCCTCCAGAAAAGTGCACAGTGATTGGTACGAAAGTGTTTCTTAAAAAAATATCACCCATGGGAAAACGTTGAAAAAATAAAAACGAACGTTTGTGGGAGTTGAACCGGTCGCCGCCTCTTGCTTAATTCATTTAAGGAATGGGGAGACGTTAGAAAATCCTCCCATCTAGATTAGTATCATTAAGGAGTGGAATTTATTTTGTTGCCTTGAACGCGTTTGCATTGTTTGTGTTTTGCCAGTCCTCTTTTGCTTGCAGCACTTTACCTGCTAGCATCACAACTTGGGATTGTAGCATTATTAAACAAATACATAAAATAATAACAACTGTTCTGCATGCGCTACATATAATATACCTGAATAATGTAAATGCAGCTACAACGAAAAAAGCTTCGGTTAAGCCTTGGATCTGCATAATTAAGAAAACACGACGCGCCAAAATTTATGTCGCCCAAAGTGCGAGATTAAATTTGGCTGGGATTTTATAGTACTGTCATTAACGTGACGCTGGTAACAATCAAGATGAATTAATAAAAGCAAATCAAGAGTTTCAGACCAGTAACTTACTTTCGCACTTTTTTTGGCAATCTTGTTCTGAACGAAACACGTTTTCCTTCTGTATCACCGGCGCTCCATTGAAATTGGACGCATTGTGAGACGGAAGAATTATAAGTCCACATCGACTTCGAGCCTTGGTGGCCGCCGTTAGCAGGTTTTTCAAAACAGAGGCTGGGTACGTCGGCTTGAATTGAAACGTATAAAGTTAGGCAATCACCCATCGAACTCAACTTTCCACCAAAGTTTTAGTATTAAATTATATCAAAAACGTTGAAAACTCGAGGCATCACATGTTAAAACAAGTGGGAGAATGGTGCCCGGCCATAACTACAAGAATATCGTCGGGTCTCGGCCAATTACTGGTTTCTCTGCAAACGAAACTCAGAAATCAAGAGCCCTCCTGTAGTGCGTAAGTTCCTGGTGATAGAGCGGAGGGTAGCCCACTGCTAATTAACAGAACCTTCCAGATAAAACGGCCGCCAATGCTGACATCTCAAGTTCCTCTACCAGAAAACAGTGCAGGGCGCAGCTTTCAAACATGAGCGCTGCTTTAATGTTTGACAAGTCCTCGCGTCCGATTTGAGCCCCTTGTTCGCCTATACTGTAGGTGACCTAGTAAGTACAGCACTGTGGCTTTGTCATCTGGGAGGTGTCGGTATTACCCAAATTGTTCCCGACCGCAGCCGGTTGCTTTCTATTCAAAGGACGAAGAAAGTGTACGTGAAAATGTATTTGCTTTATAATAAAGCCGCTATGTAGCAAGCGTCGGAGCTGATGGGTGTTTCTTGCACTCTAAAACTTTCGGAGCGACTACTTTCCCTCAAATCACATTGGAAGCTGATTACTGCAATCTGGGAAACTGGCGGGGTTGACGGCATGTTTACACCTAAATAAAATCGGCAGGTGCACAATCACTGAGTATGGTGGAAATGTTCTTGCGCAGATTGTCTTTCTATAGGTCTTGACAGAATTTCATCCTTTTCATTCATCCATGCTCCCTACGTGGTTGGCAGCGAATGTCCCTCTGAAGTAATTTTCTGAAAAGTAAACTCTCTGAATTTCTTACAGTGTGCTGTGAAAACAAAAAACACAGACATTGTAGGTTTTTATCTATCTTTGGATAGGTCTTAGAGTTCGATGAACTGTTAGCGGGCACTTTTGACCATATATGTTTGAACACTCCGTGGGACGCTGTTTATGCCAGTGTGTGCGAAGCAATTATCGGCGTTTTATCGACATCACGTGCATTTCTAATGCATACTCTTTGCCCAGGGCAGAGATATGTCGTCACTATTAAGGGTTTCCAATGCCCTCTTTATAGCGGCAATACAAATTAAAACAAATATAGCGAGTCATGGTGCTCTGGCAACGTTATATTAGGAAGGTCTCCGGACTCAGCTCCGCGAATGAAATGTAGCCTGGCCTATTAACGGGAGCGGATGTTGGCCCAAAATTAGTAGTCGCTATCGTCATTATCACCCCTTTTTTCTATAATTACCACGCGTCTGATCTTTTTCGAAGAGAAAAGAAAATATTAAATCCCTCTAACAAAAAAAAACATAAAAAATATTGCTGGAAAATTCGTCTGCGTTGTAGAACTCCGAGCATGTTGTTTCAGATCCTCACGCGATGCTGAGCTTCATAGTCCTGAAGTCGTTTTAAATGCATATCATTTATAAGTCGAGTATAGTAATTTACCACCCTGACATATGAAGCCTCCACAGTGTGACGTGACTCTGTTACGTCATTCCAAAGGTACACTGAATGCCTACTGCTTTTGTTTTTTTATGATATTTCAGCGATTATTTCTCAAGCCTTGTTATTCATCGAGCTTCCAACTAAGGTAGCAGACTATTTCCTGGAGCGTGTTTCAGACTTCTGTGTTTACCGCGTCCAAAACAACTGGTCCCTCGATTTCGGCCTGATGAACGTCGTAGAAGTGTCATCTCTTCGCCGGCCGTGCTCCAGGCAGCGTCACAACAGTGGTAGTGGATGTGGCAGACGCCTGTCCTGCTGCAGGTCGCCTCTACAATGTGGCAGTTCGCGGAAACTTTGGCAGCCTGAAGTTGTGACACCACGACGACAGCGACACTCTCGTTCGCTCGCGCTTTTTGCAATCATTTCTACGGCCAACCGCCAGGATCGCGACATCCGACAGCATGACGCCCCGCCTTTTGTGACGTCATTTGTTGCCACTTCGGGACCACTTTCGATGCATGGCTGGAATAGGACGCTAAACACTCCAGTCGGAGACGCGTTTCAGGCACCTTAATAGCTCTAAACATAATGGCCCATCGTTTGTCCCAGCTGAAAATAGACAGATGTATTTTTGAGGAGTCTACGGACACTCTCAAAAAGGACCATATAACTAGAGTTACTTCAACACTCATGAGAGACATCACTCCTTCATAAAAGAGTACTTTGAAATTATGAATACGGAACATACGTCTAGACTTCTACATAAATTCTGCGATGCGGCACTGAGCGTTGCGTTTAATAAACTCAGTGTCATCGCAGGTTTAATTTTGAGGTCAATACATACACTCGACCTCGTCAGTCGCCGAACACCCACTGTAGATATCAGTGATTGGCGCTCAAAACGTTGAAGTCACATTAGACACCCGGCAATAGTTTGCCTTTGTGTTTCGCATTTATGTGCTACATAAATATTAGCTGAAACCTTTAATGGACACTGACCCCCTCCCCCAACCCCCATTATTTTATTTTGCCATGCGATTTAATTTAAGGAGCACGCATGGGCAAATAGAGGATTTTGTGTCCGAATCGAATTCGAAGCGAATAGTGATTTTGGCCGAATAATTTCGAATCGAATAGTTCGAATAGTACAAGCAACAAATACCACAAGATATGTTTAAACTATAGTTTTATGTTTGCCCTTATTTGGTATTAGAAGTACTGCAATTGTTAATTTCAAGTGTACTGAGTTCGGGAGCACGAAATGGTCGTAATTGTCGGAAGCTTTGGCCACCTGGCCGGAAATCCAAGCCAGAGAATTCGTATAGGTCGAATAATTCTCGATATTGCCGAATACTTCAATTCGATTCGGAGCGAATGCCGGATAGAAGAGAATTCGATGGGCTATTCGTAATGCCTGAATATTCGGACATTCACTAATAGGGAGACTACCCAATCAATATTTTGCAGCTAGAGCCACGTACATTTTTTCATTCAGGCAAAAAAATAACAAAAATCTCAACTGCCTGAAATCGAAACCGAAACACGTGCACGGAAGATCATAGCTGGACGTCACGTGGCTACAGACGACTGTGTTTTGTTATGTTCCCGCTTTCCGGCATGTGGAGCCAGGCGGGTAAATGTGCCTGAGGAGGAGTGGCAAATACTGTGCGCCGACATCTGGAGTCCCGAGTGAAAGATCGCGAAAGAGCGCGACAGAACACGAGAGAAAGAAACCAATGTTGCCAGCTGAAGGACAAGAGTCGCAATGGTAATCGCGAAGACTGAAAACTCTCAGAAAATAAGCAGTGATAATTTAAAGTTGCTTGGGAGAAGAGCGTGTTGGTTCGAGTCAAGGATGATGAAAGAATAAAACTATTAAAACTGGGACAACATCAGCACATCTTTCATGAAAGATGTGTTGTGTTGTCCCAGTTTTAATTGTTTTATTCTTTCATCATTCTTAAATTTAAAGTTGTAAACTAACTTTTGAGCTATTCTAAAGCTTATAAATAGGAATATACTGATTACGCTGCATAAACTTCCCTTCTGTCGAAATCCAGGAAATCAGGTGGTTACGCGGTTTCGTATTCCCGAGGCGCGCCTATGAAATCCATAGCGCGAAGCCGCGTATCTGGTTTGGTTTTGCGTTGACACGATGCTTTAAACCAGCCCGCCATGCAAAAAGAAAGGTTCGAAAGGAACGCGAATATCGTTCCACCGGTAAGTACGTGGATTGGTTCTTAGGAAGACCGTGAAATTTAGTGAATATGACGTAAAGCTAGTTGGTAACAATATGCGGGACTCCAAAGGTCTGCGTCCATGCTCCGCTGCTTGCGACAGCCAGACTGGATAGGAAAATGGCGGACCTTTTCCTCTAGAGTTAGTATATATGAACTCTATGGGTGGAGCAGACGTCGTGAGATTGTTTCCCACTTATATCCATTCCGCTCGATGTTCTGCGCTTGGAGATCGCTTAGCCGGTACCACGAAGAACAGTTTCGAAGTAGCGACCCCACGTTCGTCGCAGGCAACGTTAACTCAGCCAACTCAGTTGGGAAACTGCTCACAGAAGCGTGCTTTGAAAAGTGGCTCCGATCCGTACTCGAGAACCGAACTAGGTGCGATCGCAACACCGCCATTTCTCCCGCAAAGGCCACTCCGGGAACTGCACGGCTGCACGAACGGCCGCACTGGATTCGAGCACTTCTTTCTCATATGACCTTTTTGATCAAAAAACAAAACAAAAAACATGTGCATCTCTTTCCATGGGGGCAATGGCAGCCTACTAGTCTCGCTGTTCTACCCTGATTGTTCCACTGCTCAAAGAGTTCAGTTTCTCGTGGCCCAACTGGTGTATTGTTGTGTCCCGAATTGCACGTAAACATCGGGCAATACTGCTGGCATGTCTTTCCAACAGCTGCCCTGCGAAAAAATCCCCTAAGCGCCACGTGAAAAAATAAATACCAAGCAAGAACCTTGTTGTCAACAAGCGTAAGGTGCTCTATTCCCTCAGTGAAGCATTTAGCAGATGATTGCTTTAATGGCGAACCAAATCAATAAAGAAGATAATACTGATACTTTGCGATTTTTGCTGCACGTGGCACTAGGGAGAGTCAGCGTTCAGGCTTTCCACCAGTGCTGTAATTATTCCTTTTCTAGTGATTCTCAGAGTTCATATTCAGGATTAACTTTCACGGCCAGTCACCGAGAATCTATCAGCACCTAACACACATGTCGTATTTCCAGCACACTGTCAGGAATAGGGCATGCAGGCTCCGAGATAGGTTCCCAACGTTTTACGCGATCGCTTCTTCTTTGTCAGCTTCTCCAGTTTGCTTTTACCAGAGTTCTGTACTCGTGGACATTTGTTTCTGTGGCATTTCCAATGTGGTGAAGAAAGCACACGTGCACAGCTTCGGTCAGCCATCAAGCGCGCGTTCTCGTACCTTTGCATTCCAGCCGCGCTTTGGCGCAGCTCCTGGCCACCCAGTCACGCTTCGAGACTACCACATGCCAGTGCCGCTTCGGAACCATTGGTGTTATCACGCCTCACTGGGCAGGCCGTAAAACAGCGAAGGCGTGTCCCGTCCGGCCGTGCTGCATGTACTGGCCCAGTAGATTGGGGTCGTGATGTAGGCGAGGTGGTTCATGGAAATCGGAAATAAACAGCGCACAAAAATACAGACAAGGACAAAAGGAAGATGCGAACGACACAACCGCCTGTGTCATTCGCATCTTCCCTTCGTCCTTGTCTGTGTCTGTGTGTGCTGTTTATTTCCGAGTCCAGTCAGAATCATGGCAAGGGCTGGTGGCGTAAGGTGGCGCTGTCTCGCAGCGCCATCTGGCAGTACCTATACCAAGAAACTTTTATCTTTTGACTCGCCGCTAAAGGGCGGCGCTGTAATCGTGTCTAGCTCGAGATATCGGATAGAAGCGAGCGGTCCGTGTTTCCTGGGTGAGTTCGGGTAACGATGGTCTCAACGTTGTTGTTTGTTTTTTCGTCATCAACGGCTATTAGCAGCTTTTTTGGAGCCCGGAAAAATGGGTTCGTATTCGTTTATATTTTTAATATTGAATGTAAGCATCAGATGACCCACGACTTTGAATATATTTGGTATACATAGTTTGAACGCCACGTGACCATGAAAAAGAGAATGAGCGCGACTGAAACCGGCCAATTCTCGACCGTCTTTTTTCGGGCGGAATGAAAGCAAATTTCGAGCCCCAAATTATGTTCTGGGTAGTTGGGCACTTATTCAAATAAAAATCGTGGTCGAGCATGAATGCCCCGTCATTTTTTTTAGATGTTTATATAGAACATTTTATGCAAATGACAGCGCTAAAAAGTCATACCTTGTTATATATACCGAACATAGAACAATATTTCGCGAAATCACGGAAATAACCACAACTAGTGGGAGTTCTTATTTTTCTTTTTCTAGGCAGTATATTTTAGCGATTTTGTGCCTGACCGAACACTGCCTGTTGAATTAAAGCTTGATCGAAAATTGCAATATCTCTTTACCTGCCTAGATAAAAAATGACGCGTCTGATTTAATCGATGGTTTTGTGATTGTATTATGAGTGCTAATTTCATTTTGTTCTGCTTTTTTCAGAGAAATATTACATTAATAAAACTAAGCGGAGGAAAATAAATTATATTTTCTTATCATTGTTGCAAAATTAACTGAAAGTTCAAATGATATAAGTTATTCATACACAAGAACGTTCGTGCGAATAGTAGATCCCGAAAAACGAACACATAAAATATAGAAGAGATTCTGTGCCAAGAAAGTGTTACGCTATGTTTTAATGTTTACGTATAAGAAACATTCTGCGGGAAAACAATATGCACGACTGTTCGTAAATTTTATATGCTACGCGTGTCATTTGCTTTAAAAAAAGAAAATATAAAAGCTTGACTATGCTGGTTGGAGGGGGGTGAGCGTTGACAAGGTGCGTATACGCGTGAAAAATTGGAACGGCACGGAAGTCCTGTTGCTTTGTCTCGGCCGATCGAAGAACCATGTTTCTCATAACAAAGAAATGCAAGTGATGAGAACTGCCGAAGGCAGGGAATGGCTAGGGAGTAAGAATGACTATATGTATGGTGTGGTGAATCACTGGCACGCACTCAGTTTCACACACATATGTGTAGACGGTCACACATAACACACACACACATAGATGGGAACGTCTGGCTCTCCTACGAAAACAAAGATTGCCTTTTCTGGCTTGATGTATTTTGTCACAGCCTTTCTGACAGGCCGGTGGCGCTCAGGAAGTTTAGTAGCAGCCACTGAAGTGCACGACGTCGGCGTGTAGTTCTTGTTGGGTATAATATGTCATATAGTTTCGGTGCCGTAATGCCAAATTTGGAGAGTTTTGGAGGAATACACGTCGCTGTATTTTACAAATCTCGCAACGCAGAAGCACGATTTTATTAGCTTCCTCTTCTTCAGATGTGGTACAAATAGGGCTGTCCATGATGCCGATTTAATGTAAAGAGTATTTGGTAAACGCGCTATTCGTTTGTGGTCGCATTAGGAGGGTGCTACTAAAGCAGGAAAATCCTTTGGTAACGCAGGACTGATGTGTCATTTGGCTTGACGGAGCGAGATTGTCGATGTGGGCTTTGACAAGACATAGCGTGTCCTTGGAATGTGTTGCGTTTTTAATGTTGGGAGTTCGGTTGCTTGCTTCCCAGCAAGCTGGTCAGCTTCAGCGTTTCCAGGAATTTCAAAGTGTGATGGTACCGATTGGAACTGTACGGTGAGGCTTCCCTCAAAGATTCCTTTTAGGAGTTTGATGATCGTGGCAACTTGTTCGTCACGCAATCCAGGTGTCACTGGCCTACGGAGTGCTGTACGAGATGTGTAATAAGGACAGCATGTTGTTTATATCATGCAACGCTACTTGTGACGACTGTAGATAGAGCTTTTTGATGGCTTCCATTTCAGCGGTTGTTCATGAAACCAGTTTGTCAAATCTGCCACAGTGTATTTCTTGGGCCCACTTTACGTAGCACGAAACCACCTGCCTATGTAGACTATCCCCCCTGGCGCCACCGCACGTTCCTGTACCAGGTGCATTTACCAGGGATTTGCAGAAAAAAAGACACCCCAGACATCGTACTTCGAAGAGTTGCTGAAGAGGCTATCGCACTGCTGTACCCAGAAGCACTTAGAATATACATCTTTGGCTGTGTACACTAAGGTCGACAGAGCGCAACAGCTGATTATATCGACAAAGGCTGGTAAGCACAAAATGTGTGATAGGCCTTCAAAAGAAGATAAGAAGGACGTAGCGTGCGACTGCTCCAATGCGCACCGCGCCAAAAACTTCGCTTTGCGTGGTCCGTACCACTGGCCCTGAAGAGCTCGTGGCGGAAGTACTAACAGCGGCAAAACAGATCTTAGGCTCCCAGTAGAAGAACGAATGTCGGTTGCAGGTGAACCAATAAAGAGTTTTGTTAAAAAGATCGTCGGGAAGCAGCACAGCAGACAGCTGTCGGGATTGGAGGAAAAATGCACAATGACAGCCAAGACACTAAGCATGCTGTTGAGGAAGCATCAACAGCTACGAAATGGGAGGATGACGATCCGCAAACTTAAAAGCAAATCATAAAGCGGAAACGTTATCGCTTTATTTTTGGAACCTTTTAAGCACAACGACGACGTTGGGAATTGAAGTAAAAGAACTTTAGCCTGGTAACAGGTGATTCGGTAAACGTCAAAAATATTGAATGAATTCGAAATGCCAAACCTGAGTTTCAACCAGAATTCCAGAGGGCGAGAGTACTAAAACTCTTCTCCAGAAGAAAACGTTTTACGACGCAAAATATTGGAATTGGCCGCATTTTCAAGATGCGACATATCACGTAAACAATGTTTTCAGAATCAGGAATTAAACTGGAGCTTGGCAAATTTTATGTAGAATAAAACTACAATGTAAACAGATTATTGTTAGTGCTGAAATAGTTTTAGCGGTTCATAAAACAGAAGCCTGGATAGCTAAGTCAGCAAAGCACTGGTCTCACAATCTCAAGTTCGCGAGCTACAAATCCTGCCCGTGGACCGGCGTCCTTCTGTATGGTTCCCTATGGACATAATGTTTTTCGAGGTCGTTATACTGACGGCTGTTACTGCCGAACGTAACATAACTCCGTGTAAATAGGCTGATAAAACACGTAATGTGTTAAAAGAAACAACAATTCGAGGCAAACAAATTGGGAGAATACTTTTTACCAGTTTTATGTTAAGTTTAATCATGTCAGTAGTATTTTGCCTCCCTGCCTTTGTTCCGCAATTCTTATCCTGAACTCTAAGTCTATTACAACAGAACTCATATTGCCGTTGCCAAGGTTTTGCCATGACTTTGCTTCTTTTTCCCAGTCATTTTCTCTCCCTTGTGGAATCCACCGTGTACATTTCATCGTCCCTTGTATTATCCTACTGAAACTTCGCTGCGTTTGCTTAGTTTATGCAGGCTGTTTTTGTTAGTAATGGCCCGAGTTCCGCACGCATTGCTACTATTCTTGTCCCACTATACAATTGCGGCAGACTACGTAATACTGTTAGTGTAGTATATTAACGGTTTCACTTGTGCTTCCTGGTTTTTAAGCCTCTGCTCTTCGTTGATTACCCATTACAGTGATTAAAAAGCACGTAAGTTTTAGGTGGTCTAAAACACGTTATCGATATTAAGCACTGATGTTGCTGTGCAAGAGCGAAGGTATGAGAATTATACTTGAACACAAAAAATAAGGGTAAAGAAAAAGAGTGGTAGAGCGTCGAGAAGAACTCAACAGTCGTAAGTAAACTTCTTTAAGAAAATTAATGCAACTTACGTCTGCATTTGAGATTGCATTGAGTCTCGTTATCAAATCGGTTTAGTTCAAGCTCCAATTTCGGATGTCTTGAGAAAAACTTTGAGCATTTACCAACATTTGAATCGTAATACCACGCTTCAAAACCAGATCCGGCAGCAGCCACTTGCGGAGGAAGAGTACAGACGTTCACCTTCTCATGGGCTAATGAAGAGCAAGAACCTAGAAAAAAATCAAACAAATTATACAGCATTGTTGTAACGCGAGTGTTAGAGTCAGAGTCAGTTTATATTTCGTCATATGACATACGCCCTTTTAAAGCGAATACTTTCCTTTTCCGTGTCGTTCTGAAATCTACGAAACCCATGGTTTAACTTGGTCTCCCTATTCTAGATTCGAGCAGGGCTGTGGCTTATATTGCCAAACTGAATCGCTGTGATATGACTATTGTCCACATACCAAAAGGGTCCACCGATAGCGCGAGACTGACTAGAGGCACCGCGCAAACTGTTCTCTTATATGGGCTTTATTTTCCCGGAGGTTATAACCGGAACACGTAATCATTGCCGAAAATTCACTTGAATTTTCCAGCGACGCAACGAATGCATAAAAAAAACAGCTATTCTGTATTGACGGATACAAATCGTTTTTGCCGCGTGGCAGCCGCGTGTATTTGATAGCAGAAGCGGCAATCTTTGCACTTTTGTTGATGGGCACGTCTGCCATTGCTGGAAAAACGGTTTAAATATATTTCGGTCCCATACGTTTTTATGTTAAACTTAAAATAGACACTTTATAATCGTTACTTTTCGAAACTCTATGGGATTCTCATCTAAACCGCTTTGAGTAATTTGCCTTTTGACCAGAATCACTGATTCGTTACGCGGTCATGAAGAGACCTTTTTATTCATCCCACATTTTATGTTTCGGTTATTCTCTGCCCTGAAGCCTTTATTCCAAAGCACCAAAATGACAGCGTATTCACATCTTATTGCTTCTTAACAACACCATAGACATATTCTGGCAGCTTAAACGTTAAACTAAGAATGCAGGTGAGAAAACTAAGTATTTTGCTGCTGTCGCCATACGGCTGCCTTACGGCAAGCTGCTGTCACGTAGTACACTCTAACATACAAATTTGCTTTTGTCCTGTTGTTATATAAATGTTACAGTTCTCAACAATGAGAATTTTTTTTTTGCATATTGCTTGCTTACTTTAAGGATTTCTGAAGTATGTATTTAGGCTTATGCAGTAATATCCGTCTCCCTGTCTAGGTTCCGATAGGTATTGCGCTTGAATTTAGGACGAATGTCAACTATCAATCGGTAAGCCCACTTCTATATCCTTAAGCCAAAATTTCGCGTCTTGGCATAAAAAGGTGTGGCTGCTAACCATTACTTGCCTTAGTGCATAAGAGTTGCTTATAAAATGTTTAAAGTGGATTTGTTGCCTCTAGGAGTGTCCCTGCGTTAGGCAAGCTCATTTGTATTCCCACAAGCGAAATTATTCAATATAATTTTACGACCAGGGGATGCATTCACACATCAGTGAAAATGTTTGTTTATATTATTTTTTATATGTGTTTTTTTACCTAGCTGTGGTTCGGCGCGATTAGTTTGCTTGAAATTTTTATATCCCCCGACTGCGAGACCCCTAAGCAAATTTAGGTATAAATATAACAAAATAATATATATTCCATAGTATAAAGAACCTTTTTTTTCTGCCTATGTGTTTTGGTTTTTGAATCTGCGCTTCCGGAAAGTGAACAAGCCTGTACCCAGGTGTCGTGTTTCGTTTTCTTCTAAGTGTTTTGTTCGGTGTGCTTTGCGAGAACAACGTCAGATTCCGGCAGGTGTGATGAACAGAATTTGCGGGACGCATACTCCCAAAAAAGGACGCACGCAGTTGTTGCTAAGGGCGACGTAGTCAGGCGCAAGGTGCGCGTATTTTGTGTAGTTTTGAGTTGCACATATATCCGGGTGGTCTCATCCAAAATCGGACACGCGGACTACAGTGGGTATTTTCATTTATTTACAAAATATATACATTATAGCCCTCTTTCCGCATTGTACATAACCATGCACTTTCTTTCAGGTTTTCTCCACAACAAAAGGTAACAAGAGCAAGTTTGATAGGCTGCTGGATTTTTGTACCCATCCTTTAGGTTTTTGCATAAAGGTAAAAACAAAAACACTCACGCGTAATTTGTATGTATATTTTATTATAAACTTAACTGCCTTGGCATATTTTATGCCACAGGGTGATTCCACGTCAGTTCATGCAATGATGGTCCGGGTCATAATTTAGATATTTTTGTTAAAAATATATATGAAAGCCATGTTCTTGGGAGGAACATTCAGCTATATATGAACGCCGTAACAATTTTTTTCGCTGAGATATAAAATAGAGAAGCTCGAGGCGTGGAAATTGAGGAGATTTCACAATGCTACTTTGCACAGTCGTCATTTTCTCATCGAAGCTTTCACGTCACCATAACTTTTTTAATACGTTTTACAAAAGATATACAACACATACACAAAAAATTAAAAATATCAATAAAATATTTCTATGCAAACAAAAAAAATCAAACATGGCATAAAAACGCGTTTTAGAGACATATTCACAATTTTTTTGCAAATAAACCATCTTTCATAATACTTCACAAAACATATCAAAATGCGCGTCTTTAAATATTCTTTACGAATATATAAAGATAATATGCCCACCCTTAATTATCTTTTTGTTATTAACGCGGAAATGCGGCTGATTTCTCAAAATGTGGCAAGATTGGGCGTCGATATTTAAAAAAACTCCATCTTTTATTTTTTTTAAACTCCCCTTGGCACTTTGCAGTGACTTGAACTAACCTGTGATGGCAAAAGATTGAGTAACATATGACCTCCGAACGGGAAAAGCTACGACAAACCTTCACTCGGAGCGAGCCGACGTCTTCGTCATAGCGGCTTTGCCGCACAGCACCAAACATTTTGAGCGTTAGTTATGGCATGTATTTTATATTATTAAAATTCTTTTTTTCATAAGGGGTGAGTATTAGTGACGCGAAAAGGAACTTTGAGCTGGAATACCATTAATTAGCTTACAATTCACAGAAACAAAACGGCCCCACTCTGCAAATTCGCTAACTATGCATACATAAGCTTAAAACTCTCAGTTGCGCGAGTGGCCATGTATACATCCGGCCTCTCGGCATATGATGACTTCCACAGATGAGATGCCTGGATTCCTCTCACAGGTTTTACGGTGGTCCACTCTGCTTGCTTCACCGCACGAAACTCTCGAACCCGTTCCGCAGACAGGTGGAACATGCAGACATTTGTTACTTTTTCACGTAGCACTTCCACAAAGTCTTTAGCGGTGACAATCGTTGAGTTGAGCGAAGATCTCAAGTTGGTGAGCGTTGCGTGGTGTTTAAGAACACCACCTACTCCATCACAAGCGCTTTTTCCGTGTCCAGTGGCTGAAAAGATCCATCTTGCCGAAGAGTACGGCTTCCGAGACAATTCGTGCAATTGGAAGCGATTCTTGAAATGCACCGCCGCTCCGTCTGATACAAAAATTATTTCAGAAAAGACTGGGTAATGTTCATCAACATACTCTTTTATGGCCTCTGTGGCTAGAAGAGCGTGAGCTGTGTCATGTGTCGTGTACCATCGCTGACAACGGCAAAGCTTTGCGTGCCTTGCGTGGACGTAACCACACTTGTGAAGAGAGACACTTGAGTTTTTTTTCCAATGAAAACTCTGCACTTCGGTTGGGAAGAGTACTGTCCACTTTTCCGCAAAATCGAAGTGGAACATCACTGCCTTGGGTGGTAAGGCGGTTCTTGTGTCATGTATCAGGCTTCGTTGAAGGTCACGGATGTAAGAATGCCTCATATACTTTTCGCTCTCCAGTTCCCGCAGGAAGGCGGAAGTGTCCATAACCTTTTTGACGAGTTCGCCGGCGTCCCATAACGCGAAACAGATCTCTTCGTCTTCGTCGAGATGGAGCGACTGCAGCGAGATGCTCTGCGTTTTTGGGCACTTTTCGCAACGGCGCAGGAAGCAATCGTTCTGTGGAGCGCAGCAGAGGTAGATGCGCTTGAGGTCGTCTTCAGTAAATGTCTTCTTTGGGGCATTTGTTATTGCCGTTAAAAGCAACTGAAAATTGACGCAATATATGCATGCGCACACCTCGTGCTCGGGACTTTTTTTACCCATTTTGGTCGTAGGGAATAAAATTTGGAGATGCCTAGTTCTGGATGGGGATGGTCCTTCCTAAACAGCTGGTAAGCTTCCTTAATAGAGCGGGTCATAAACCTTTTTACGACTTTGGACATGTCGTTGATCATGGCTTTGACGACGTCCTTTTTGTTGGGGCTTTGAACAGAGCATGCGAGGTCGTCGCGTGTGTAGTACTCAATTGCAACCCTCACGTCTTCGGCATTCGCCTTTTTCCCCATGTAGGGATCAGGGGTTGCCCATACACCACCTTTGCGCTTCAGTTTTCTTGTTTGATCAATCATGTAGGCAGTCGCTTCCGGCACCAGACGCAATATTTTTTTCTTCGAGATGCTTGGTGGCAGAAGCGTGTACAATCGCTTGCGTTCCTGGTGGGAACTGCATGCCTTCAGCGCTTCGCGGAACGCGTCAAACCACTCCGCGCAGTGCTCACAACTGTCTTCGAGTTCGAGAGTTTCGTGCGGTGAAGCAAGCAAAGTGGACCACCGTAAAACCTGTGAGAGGAATCCAGGCATCTCATCTGTGGAAGTCATCATATGCCGAGAGGCCGGATGTATACATGGCCACTCGCGCAACTGAGAGTTTTAAGCTTATGTATGCATAGTTAGCGAATTTGCAGAGTGGGGCCGTTTTGTTTCTGTGAATTGTAAGCTAATTAATGGTATTCCAGCTCAAAGTCCCTTTTCACGTCACTAATACTCACCCCTTATGAAAAAATAATTTTAATAATATAAAATACATGCCATAACTAACGCTCAAAATGTTTGGTGCTGTGCGGCAAAGCCGCTATGACGAAGACGTCGGCTCGCTCCGAGTGAAGGTTTGTCGTAGCTTTTCCCGTTCGGAGGTCATATGTTACTCAATCTTTTGCCATCACAGGTTAGTTCAAGTCACTGCAAAGTGCCAAGGGGAGTTTAAAGAAAATAAAAGATGGAGTTTTTTTAAATATCGACGCCCAATCTTGCCACATTTTGAGAAATCAGCCGCATTTCCGCGTTAATAACAAAAAGATAATTAAGGGTGGGCATATTATCTTTATATATTCGTAAAGAATATTTAAAGACGCGCATTTTGATATGTTTTGTGAAGTATTATGAAAGATGGTTTATTTGCAAAACAAATTGTGAATATGTCTCTAAAACGCGTTTTTATGCCATGTTTGATTTTTTTGTTTGCATAGAAATATTTTATTGATATTTTTAATTTTTTGTGTATGTGTTGTATATCTTTTGTAAAACGTATTAAAAAGTTATGGTGACGTGAAAGCTTCGATGAGGAAATGACGACTGTGCAAAGTAGCATTGTGAAATCTTCTCAATTTCCACGCCTCGAGCTTCTCTATTTTATATCTCAGCGAAAAAAATTGTTACGGCGTTCATATATAGCTGAATGTTCCTCCCAAGAACATGGCTTTCATATATATTTTTAACAAAAATATCTAAATTATGACCCGGACCATCATTGCATGAACTGACGTGGAATCACCCCACAAAGTAAAAATGCCAAACATCGCACTTTCACGTTTAGGTGACGTATTTGGCGCCTTGTGTCATATGATTCATTATACATTTTACCTATAAAATATTATATGCCTGAATGCCTATACATCTGCTATAAAGAGGTACAACTTTAAATTCATTTTTTTTTGACAACATAGTCTATGTGAATTTTCTCAACTTTATAAGAAAGTGAATTAAGTTATAATTTGAGCTTGTGCTATTACTAAGTGCTGATTTTGTTATATTTTTCTTACTTTTATTGTTACGAATGATTTTTATATTAACGAGCAACACCAGTCTCGGGGTTTGTCGTAAGTGATGTTATATTTTTTGCGCCTTATTCAAATTCCCTTTTTTGTATTTTCGGTAGAGGTGCTATAGCACACACACATTACTGGTACAGTACGCAGAGTTTTCAGCCAGGCGTGCGAAGAAATTCTGGCCAAAGTACCTTAGTATACCTCATTGCAGCGAGTGTTGTGAGGGGGCAAGTCTGACCTCATCTGATTCACGTCGACGTGCTTTTTCACAGAGCGAAAACATTGCTTTAGATATATCGATATATTGTTTTATGTCTACCATCATAAGGAGAGTTGATCAAATTTGTGAAACACAACTTTCAATAAAACTAAACGCAAGCAACTTCAAATGTAAAAATCTCGAGACGAGGAGTGGAATGATAGCTGCATCACAAAGATTGGCGTTTGCGAGTCTTGTCTCATGGTTTTAAACAACAGAGAAATACAAACGAGATGAGAGATAAAGAAAGGATAATATATACTAACTAAGATGAACAAGGATATGCAGCCCTACTCTAGTCTACTAATTAAAACTCCCCCTCGGGGAGTTTTAATTTAAAGTTTAAAAGAAACGTGCTTAGCCAATGTCATTGAAACAGCGGAGAGGTAGGGGCAGACATTTTTTTTAATTGGCACGTCCACACCACTTTCTCTCCTCCCCATCTCCATCGCCACTTGAGCCACCCCTCCACGTCCCAAGCACTCTCTCGACCTCTGCCCTGAACGTTTAAAAGTTAAAAACTCGCGCACTAAAACCAAATTTCCAAACTACCCCTTTGCCATTGCGGGTGCACGTATCTGTGTTTGAGCAATCTTACAGAAAATACTAGAACATGAGGAACTTCAATTATGTAAACTGTAATTTAACATCAACGGGAGCAATACAAAATAAGAAAGAAATAGAAAATGCCTTTTGTAATAAAGCGAGTTCAAATTATGTCTAAGTTTTGTTTTCGACGAAATTTAAAAATATTTTAAATTATTTCGCGAAAAATAAATTGAATTGAGGTGGCACCGGTCCATAGATCATTATAGGCATGCAGGCATATTGTATTTGATACGCAAAATGCATAATTAATCCTGAGATACAAGGCTTCAAATATGTCATAAAAACTTCAAAGGTGCTATGTTTGGCGTTTTTTAGTTATTGGATAAAATCCACCAGTGCATGTTAAATTAAAAGCAAAAATAGGACAAGCATTGTACATTTGAAGACATAACTAGTGTTAGTGAATTTGGTCCTACCTCATTTTAACAACCGACAAAACTGGGTGCGAAAATCAAGCAGCCTAAATGTAGAATTTCAACTTCCTCCTCTTCACACTTTGATGGGAAAACAATTAAAATGTTGACATGGTGATTTCGGAAACGGGGCTATAATTTAATATGTATTGACGCCAATTATAATCTCCACCCTTACACCCATGTTCAATTTCAAATAAAACCACACAACATCGCCTCGTCTATGTAGAAAGATGAAATTTTCTTAGGCATTACAAATTTGTTTAAAAAAGTTGCGAAAGCTACTCTAATTAGGTTTGAGCAGGTGAGTTAAACAGCCAGGGGGATATAATATAAGGAGTTAAGTTGCACAATGTTAAATAAATAATGTAAATTTGTTTATTATCGTTTTAACGACTGAACATATACGTATACTTTCATTAAAAACTCGCTGAGCGTCATCCGAAGCCACTACAATAGTATATAAAAAATGTGGACCACGTAGGGTCCGCGGTAGTGCGCTAAAGGTATACAAATTCATTTGAGAATCTGATTATCTGTGTTTTGCATTTAACTCTGATGGGTTCTGAAACCAAGTTTATGTCAAACCTTGGAAACAAAATAGGTCGTTCTCGTTGTTTCATTAAAAGAGACACTTGGAAAGCGTTGAATTTAAATATCTTATACATATATAAGGTACCGCATAATGATAGTTTTAATGTATGCACAACGTTCAAAGTTACCTAAACTTAACGCCGCCACAAGGTGTACTGTTTTATTGTACGTTTCCTGCTATTCTTTGGCCTACCGGTGAAACTACGTCGCAAAATGCTGACTCCATGATCAGTTGCGTAGACTTTCCATTTTCCCGGGGGGGGGGGGGGGGGCAGGCATGAGAAATTCTCCAGGGCGGAGGAGGGGTGCTTTTCTACGCAAATTTTTTTACACCGGCAATGATCAGTAGATTATTTTAGGGGGTACATTTACAGCGTATGTATATCTTCTTCAGCTATCATTGTAACAGCAGTGCTCTTGGTCCATTACTTTTTCTAAGTTTTATCAAGAACTTGCTAACTAATCTTTTCTCACGCATGCGGCTCTTCGCGGACGACTGAATCATCTATCGCTTCACTGGGTGCGTTAAGTTATGACTCCACGACTCCGGTTAGGTTTATTCCGTCGGAGTCCGCTACTAAACGAACTTTCGGAACAGCTCCGGATGGAGTAGGCGCCCTCTATATAAACTTCCGGTTGTTTTATTTATCTTTTTTCTTTCTGGTGAGACATCGCAAAATGGCAGGCATGCTATGGAAGCAGACCAAGCGTACGTAAAAGTGATCGATGTCCGCGTTACCTTATCGCCAGAACTGGAGATTGAAGCTAACGAAAGCACGCTGGGATTCCATTTCCCATGTATTTTGTCAATAAAGGCAACGTGGGCGTTATTTTGTTAACATGCCACTACTAGAAGCTCGTTACATGGCACGTAAACAGCGTCTCAATAAGGATCATAGCCCGGGAGGGGGCTCTGCCCCCCCCCCCCCCGGATCTCACCAGAGGGGCAAGAGCCCCGATGCACCCCCCCCCCCCCGTAGTCTACGCCTATGTCCATGATCACAACCCACACTAAGGAAAATATTACAGCTGATTCAATTAACAATAAGCTTTAAATAGCCAACAATATATCACTACTAGGTATTTGAGTGGTGGCGTTATGTTTGAAGAGAACTGTACACATTAGACGACGTTGCTTCTAAGTTAACAATCTAAAATGTTGAAATATTCACATCACAAGAAATACAACAAACACCTC
Organism: Ixodes ricinus; assembly: GCA_037355805.1. Lineage (NCBI taxonomy): Eukaryota > Metazoa > Arthropoda > Arachnida > Ixodida > Ixodidae > Ixodes > Ixodes ricinus. The sequence continues at coordinate 19,759 of JAZHYW010005596.1, forward strand.
TAAGGATGCTGTGATATGGCGCCTATTAAACGTTCACAAAACGTTTTATTCGAAAATGCAGCGTCTAAGTGCTATGCATTCTGAACATAAACATACAAATAGTGCGTATACATTTTTAAAGCAAATACTCTAGAGCGGAAGAACCATTACTGAGTTGCCTCGCATAAGGTCTTTTCATACCTATGTTTCTTCTCTTATTATATAAGTAATCCTTAGTACAATGTTTAACGCGATCATATATATAAATTCACAAATAACTTACTTATTCCTGCTAAAGCGAGCATCCAGACTAGTCGGAACAGCATCGTGAATTATTGGACAATGACTAATAGAGGGCTAACATATCTCAGGAATTTCATGGTCTTTTATGTAATTTGCGCTTGACGCAACGGGAAGGAAAACAATGGTTTGCATGCCGGAAATGCTAAAGCCTAATAAAACAATAAAAGTCAATGTCCGCAAGTGTTGAATACTTGCATATCGCTTCAGTCTTAATTTGTTTACGAATGAAACCTTGTTGCCTAACAATCTTGCAATGCACGTTCATGGTTGCACGGAGATTTTAATAACAGCTGGTATTTTCTTTTGAATTTTGTAAAATTAGGGATACTCGAACAAAGCTTATGCTTAAGATTTGCAAGAACCTTCAGCATATTGGTAACAAAACGTCGTGCAACGTGGCTTTTTGAAGCGCTCGCAAGTGTTTTTTCTATTTTTTTTTAATAGGTCAATAAACGAGCGCTCATGTTTATATTGCGAATTATAGAAGTTCCAAGCAGTAGACAAACGCTTTAAAATGCGGTGTTGGTGAAAATAGATGAATTTGTTTAGACGCTAGGCCTGGGCACTGATTTGCAACATATGTTATCCTATTAATATCAATAATTTAATTGAGTTATTCTTCAAATAATAGGTTTCGTCGATTTCTAGGCATACGCAGGTAGCACACCATGTCGGCTGATATTGGGATTACGTCGGCCAGTACCGGGAGCTGTTAGGCGGATCCTGGCCAGGGACGCCGGTGAGAAAACTGCCCCGGCCGATATCAGGGACTCGTTGTCAAAACTGGCCAGTACCAGTCGGAAAGTTGCCAGACACCGGCCGAAATCGTTTTCTTGCTGTAGTTACCGGCCAGCCTAGCCATGGGGTTTCCGCTGACAGCCTGACATCATTTTCTTTCTGTAATCACCGGCCAGTTCAGCCACGGAGTTCCCGGTTACTGGTCGACATCCTTTTCTTGGTGTAATCGCAGGCCAGTTCAGCAACGAAATTCCCGGACACTGGTCAGCTTCGTTTTCTCGCTGCTTTCACTGGCCATTCCAGCTATGCAAGTTTTGATAAGAAACCGACATATCTTTTTCACTGATATAGAAACTATATGATGGTTACAAATGACCGTTATGTTGGACATGTCTTCAATATCCTAAAAGGTGACACCTAAAATGATACTTAGCCTAATATTAACGCCACGTCATCTTTACACCAGTTAAGAGAGGCTTATATCAGTTTTGTTAAATAGGACGGGATCATGGCTGGGAGGAAAATCAGTTTGGTTTACTCCGACAATCTTTTTCACAATTGATTCAATCGTGTAGAAATCATCCAAGACAAAAGTTTCAGACGATGATTAAAAGAACTTGAGAAAGCAGCTTTTTACTTGTTCGAAGTGCACATATCTAGCTACAACGATTGAACTTTCTGATGCACTCATAACTTCGCTGCGACCACCACCATGGTATTATTTCGGGCTCCTGGTTAGCCTATTCGAATCGTGAAGAGGCCTAGACACAGCCCGCTTTCGGCCAAGCGTTCTCATGTGTTCCTATAGTTCCCGATGAATGGGCAAACTCTCTAGATATACGGCTCTGATTGTAGTAGGCTGGATCGTGAATCGAGGCCTGTCTTGGTGCGCACTAAAACCATACTTTGCTAAAGTAATTTGAAAAACTGTAGCACGTTCGATGTTGAGAACGTTTTCACCTAAGCTCGGAGTCGGTCGCACCATCTCTTCCGTCCTCAACATCGAACGCGCTACAGTTTTTTTCAAATTACTTTAGCAAAGTATGGTTTTAGTGCGCACCAAGACAGGCCTCGATTCACGATCCAGCCTACTACGATCAGAGCCGTATATGTAGAGAGTTTGCCCATTCATCAGGAACTATAGGATACACATGAGAAGGCGCCATTGGCCGAAAGCGGTCTGGGCGTGTCCCAGGGCCTCTTCACAGATTCGAATGGGGCTAACCAGGAGCCCGAAATAATACCATGGTGGTGGTCGCGAGAAACGAAGTTAATGAGTGCATCAGAATAACTCTCGGTGTCGGAAAAGATGGTGCACTTGATGTTTCAATCACGCTCATCCAAGATCATGGTGGAAGAACGCAACTAACGGAACGATCGACATAATCCGTACGCCAGGCGCCGAGGCCGGGAATCTTTCGTCCGAGCCACTAATCTCTACGACCATTGCTGGATCGCACTTTCCCGCGAGTGAAGCCCCCGGACGGCCATCTTGCATGTCGAAAAATCGGGCTTTGGAGCGTTGCGTGAGGCTTTCGGCAGCATGGTGAAGGCACGTTCTTTACTCGCTCGTCGTCATTCGCGGGAGAAGTTCTTTAAAACCCTCTGTAAGCCGTAAGACTTGCCTTTGAGAATACGTGGAAAGTTTTACGGAAGCGCAGGGCCGCAGGAAAAAGGCACAACTCGGAGAAAGCAAGTTTCGCCGGTCTCGCGGCGTGTTCAAAGCTTCCTTGGAACACCGAAGCGCTGCGTCGGTGTGCCTTCGCACGCTTGGATACCGATCAGGAATCGGCGCCGCGGCAAAGTTTTGAAGGTGTGTCGCGGGTAGATGTCTTTGCATCATATATCGGCCACGGAGTTTTGTATCGTCCAGCTGTTCCAACGAGTTGCTATCAATGAAGGGGGGGGGGTTCTGTACGCTAGCTTGTATGCACTATTAACCATGGCTATGTTCCGAATCTACTCAAATGAATCACATGGCAGCACAAATACAGAAACGCTATGGAGCAAGGAGGGTTTTCGAAAAGAAATCTACGAGACGGCGAGAATAAAAATGCTGGAAGCGCGGCCCATACGGTCGTGTGCATCTGTTGACCAATCACAATTAGGCGAGCCGCGCTCAGACGTCAAGTACAAGAAAGTTGATTGATAATTAGCCAGCACTGCTCAGTGATGAGGGGCTGTTGTGCGTAGTATTATGTAAACTGTCTAACGACGAAAAAAGACGTACCGATTCCCCTTTTGCGTCGCCACTGGAGGCTAGATCAAGCTCGTTTCTGTACCGCGTGGTTGGCGGCATGGTTCAGTTCAGGAACAGTGCCTGCAGGGTTAAAAAAATATGCGACCATGGTGGCGAGTGAAGCGCGTTATGTAAATGCATGCGGGAAAAAATAGCTTGAAGTTACCCGGCCGTGGCTTGATTTGAATGTCCGTGTTCAGTCGGTTTGGCCTTGCATAGGCCTAGTGAGTCAATTCCGCTCAACATAATATAAAATTGAAACATTTCTCACTATACTCCGTTCACACTCGCTGATACTAGAAGCTCCGCCTTCAGCGCGAGCTCGCTGGCTGCCGCAATGCTTTGGTTGCGAATGCCTGCGCGTTGACGCTTGTGTTTTGCAAGGGCAGAGAGCTCGCGCTGAAGGTGGAGCTTCTAGCCTCAGCTTAAGGTTGAATGGAGTATAGTCGAAACAGCATAGCTGTTGCTTGAAAAACTAGATATAAATTAGTAGCTCACGCGAAACCTCGGTATCCCGAAACCGTTGAAAGTGAAAAGCTACAAGCGCGGTGTAAACAGACCTTTACGCAGAATGAGCACCGTTTGTTCCTCTTTGACCATTACTACTCATTACTTCGCGTATACCGGAATGCGACGTCATCGTGTTTCATTGTGGCCGTGCACGGGATCCAGCCACGTAGTTATTATAATGTACGCTAAAGGTTGCGAAGACGTGACAGTGTGAAGTAACTCGAATGAACGTCATCGTCTGACGACGCCTTTTGTCGTAGTGAGGAATAATAGAAGCCATCGAAGAGAATGATGGAGCAACGCTGGCGCCCGTCCCTCTGTCCTTGTTCGACGTGAGTACAAACCACTGCGTGTGGCCAAGCACAATGTCTGGGGCGGACATCGTGTATCATGTGCAAGCGGGCCGAGCACCAGACCCTAACTGGCCTTCGTTCAGAGCATCAGGTTTGAGGGCGCAGTACGTATTATTCTGTACTGTTCCGTTTCAGCTAAACTACTAGTGATGTGCTAGCACACGTTTTCGATCGGTTCTCTGTTAGCATGCGTGACCACATCAGCTTGCGTGCAGTCGCTCAACTCAGCTCCATAATCTTAGTAGTTATACATGCACATTTAAAGTAGTGACCGAGTTCGTGACTACGCTGCTGGTCACAAAACTTCCTGTAACGCTGTGGGAAAGCATTGCACGCTGCCAAGAACGCCGCGGTGCTGTCATACTTTGGAGAGCTTCGATGGTCAGCCTAAACGGTTACTTTATCTGCAGCAAGTTTGCTTCGGCGCCGCGCTGTGTAGTTTGTTGCTTTTACCATGAACAATTATGCCAATGTCCAGACTTTGGTGTTTGATGAGATTGAGATTTCGGCTGGCTTGGTACTGAAGGAGCTGACATTTCTTCAGCAGACACGTCGTCTGCCAACGCGAGTAAAGAGGGCGGGTTTGTCTGCTACAGCGTCATTCGCCGCTGTAAACAGGACACCGTCGTGTCGTCTGCTACCAGAACCGAAGAAAGGTGAATCGTCTTTTGCGCACCGTATGCTCCGGGTGAAAGCATAGGAAACAAAGTTGCATCGGGAACTTCTGCTATTTAACAAGGGACGCAAAGGACGACCCGTGCTTCATTTGGAAGTGTCAATTCATTCTCGTACCATGGAACCTGATATCTATCGGCGAATACATAATTATTCAAAACAAGCACCTACCTGGTCATGTGAAAGCTCTTGCCATCGGAAGGTAAGTGTGAATTAGTTCTCGCCCAGATATGGCCCTGTTCGGGCTCGTTAACAGCGAAAAAATCTCTTGTTGGCCGAGAGCGCAATGGTCCCGCGCAAAGCCATGGCCTCGCGTTTGATCAGAAACACTGAAAGATCTCAATCTAACCAATGACTAAAATGAAGCTCCGGGGTGTCTTTTAGCGTGTGAGGTGACTAAGAGGGTATACTCGTAAGAAACAATACCCTAATTCTTTTTTGTGCAATCGTCCTCGTTCTGTTTGCTGGTGCTGCATGTGCTGGACAGTGCATGCAATCTGCGCGTGCAAGCCCAATGCACCAAATTTTTAAGGATGGTAGTCCCAAGATGCACTAGCGGAGCTGCCCATAGCGCCCCGAGCTATGCACGCCGCTCGCCCAGCTGCATTGTGTGCGAGTTCTGTTGCGACTGTGTTTTCCCTCCAGGCTGACGAGCGTCCTTGGGGCCGGGCATGCCATTAACATTCTCTACCTCAGGCAGGAGCCATGGGAGACAGGAAAGGGTGTCTTGTAAACTCTATTTATTTTATATATTTACAGACGTCACAGAGAGCAAGCGCATCGCGAACGAGCTCGCGGCTCCTGAAATAAGGTCCGAATTTCTACCTTCCCAGTAGTACTATGAATTAAGCCGAGGGAGACTTATCCTGGTGGAGTCCTTCCCAAAACATGCATCTCCTCCTCCGCCGAATACATGTGCCAACGTATAATCCGGACGTGCATTGGGGCTTATGGCTTGAGTGTATTTTCTCGCGATAACATTTTTGTAGTAAAGAAACAGTAAAACTGAGTGGTAGAATATGATATCACTGTGTCCGTCACCTGCAGCATCGGCTCCCGTGCCGTGCGGGCAAATAGCACAAGGTGGCCAAGCTGCGGTTCGTGAATGTACGTGGCCGCTAGTCTAAATGCGACTTGCGCCTTTTCGGAAAGTGTACCCCCTTCTCCCACCCTTGCATTAGAAGGAGAAGGAAAGGGCGTAAGAATAAATGACGGATTGCGGTTTGGAGTCCTTGTGCTACCAGACGTGTAGTTAAACTGATTATGATTCATATATATTTCTAAAATCCCTGCTTCCTTTTCTGACCTAGAAAAAGTGTTGAACCCAACGAATAAATGTTGTCAGGGGCAATGACTGCCGAACTGCCTTCAGTTTTGCTTGGCGGTTGAGAAAATGCTCTGCCTCAGAGTCTTTCGTTAGTGTCAACAATAATACTTGCGCCATGTAAATACAAGCTTATCCCTTGTTATCGTTTCTTGATTGCTCCCCTCCGCACCTTTCAGTGGCTCTCTGAAGTGTAGCAGTTTTGTTTGAAGCTCTTAGGCCATCCAGTCTTGGCACCCCTTACATAGCACGTTCACACATCTTGACTGTTTTTTTTCCTCAACTATGTAACTTTTTTCCAGTAAGTTCCCCCCCCTTATTTAAAGTTTTTATTCGCTCACCGAGGGCAGGCGCATGCTTTTGGAACTTTACAGCATGCATTAGGTATATGAATCCTCTATGAAATATTCCTTATATTTGAAAAAAATACGAGAATCTAATGAATGTTGTTTTACTGTATGAAACTTACAATAATCACCATACTTTGTAATATTTTTAGTCTGTGCTCAATCAAGATTTTTACTTTCAGTTCCAAGTCCTCTCGGCGGAGCACACGTCCCAGGTAATTATCCTTTCACTGTTTGCACTCTACTATATTTGAGGGCATTTACAGGCATCTTGCATCTTTGCGTCTATAAACTCGTGACTTGGAAAGACGAAGTAACAGGTGCATGCTATGCTATGGAAGGATTTCTTCGGTTATCTCTCCTTCTGATCCTTGCCAAATCCAGGCAGCAGATGCTAGTTTGTCCTTTACTGTTATGTTCGCTCTCAATCTATTCCAACCATTGGTAGCATTGGATGCAGATTGAGGTCATTCACAGAAAGTTTTAAATGCAATCTCAGTGCATGTTCAGATTTCATTTCTCATTACTGTTTCTTCATATTTTTCACATCAGTTCATGCAGAGCCGGTCCAGGGACCGAGGAGGAACAAGCGACGTAAGCGGAGGCCAGAGTCTTTAACATCTGTCTCGCCATCGTGTTTTTGAATCTGAACTAAACCGATTGGGGCAAAAGGTTACTCTGTTTAGCATGATGACTGCTTAAAGGGCAACACCGGTCAATTCTGCAGATTTTAGATTAGGGGGTTATAATGACATAAGTACTTGTAAACAGTTGAGAAAAGGCGAGCATCCCCAGTAGTCCAGCAGCGGTGTTAGGCGGCTTACGATGGGCCGACCTTTCGTCACGTTTTAAAATAGAAAAACTGGCGTCGCGTGGTTGCATATTTTTTTTACTTTTAAGATGCTTAGGGCCCATAGAATCAGTCGCAACCAAGAAGAGAAGATCGCAGAATCCTCTTTAGTGCCCCTTTAAAGGAACCCGGCCGCTCAGTTTCTTAAAACAAGAGCGTTTACCAAAGCTTTCATGCGAATGAGCTTTCGTTATTGGAATTTACTAATGAAAACGGGCAAGGAAGATTAGTGAGAAAACTAAGCGAAGAGCGGAGATCACAAAAATGCGGGTTCAAAAGCGTGATAGGCTTGGGTGCGATGTATCGTGACCACCGAGCAGCTGTTTGCAGCCCGAGTTTCGTTTTCCATCTCAGGGAAAGTGCTTTTTACGGGATTCTCTCCCATTCTCAAATGGTTGATAGTTTCAAAAAATGCCGTCCCGAAAGCACGAGAAATGACAGTTCTAACAAGTGTATATGCACCATGCTGGACCTAGTAGCCATGGAGCTATATAGGGTGGTTCAAGTCACCAGGCTTGATCTAAAATGGACCGTAAAAATCGACGCCTGCATGTAGCAATCTAAACTTTTCGTCAAAGGTGTATTTCACAAGTCGGTATCTTTTTGTAAAATTACAAAGTGTAGCTCTCTTTCTGTAAAAAAATAAGGCCAAGAAACTTGGCAGAGTCTACGGCGGGCAGAGACGCTGACGACAGGGGTCCAGTAGCGGTGTGTGTTTGGCGTTCGTATTGATAGATGGCGTCGGGAGCAGCGTCTGAAGGTGCAGCCGACCAGCGAAAGAAAGCAGACGACACGCAGACGAAATCCGGTGGCAACAAAAGTGCCACCGTTATGCAGACGTGTTTTTTTACTTTAAATTTTGCTTTTATTCTCCGCATTTATTTTTCAACTGTTCCGTTTCACCGTGTCCACAACACGCTTTCCGAAAGCGTGTAAGCGATTTAGCGAGCAACGAGACGAGCGACAGCGACGAGGGTCAGCAGCGAGCAACGGAGATTTCTCACTGTCGCACGTCGCGTCGCTCGGTGTTTGGATTTCTTGAAAACGTCCTCATCGCCTTGATCGCTTGCTCATGCCACTTTCATGCGGCTTGCCCCGTCGCGCGACTGACCAAGCGACAGCGAAGCAGGTCGACGTCGCCTGTCTCGTCTCTGGGCAAATCTCTTACATGCGGGTTACACTTAACACAGTGGTCCCTATCGGAGGCAACAGCAACGCACGTATAGAGAGGAACTGCTGCTGCCGATGATGACAATCATTGTCTAGGAGAAGAAGGTACGTATTGCCATCTTGCGGGCACGTATGGCAGGCGTGCCGGCGCGTTGTGGGACGCCTGTGAAGGGAATCTCGCGCGCGCACACTGTAATGACTATTCGGAAATTATTCGAAAAATATTTGAAAGTTTTCGAAAATTATAATTCGATTCGATTAACGAATCTAATAGGGTAATATTCGATTCGTTATTCGAGAATGGCGAATATTCGCACACCCCTACAAATGATTGAACCCTGGATGGCTTCTGAATTTTTAAAGACTAATCAGGAGAGAACAAGCTTCACCTTTATTTTTTAAACTCAAGATCTATTTATACTTGCAAGCTTTCAAAAACTTCGCAATCGCCTAATGGCTGAATTCCTGGAAGCCAAATCTCAGTACTGTATATCCCAATCATTTTAATGGAGTTTCAATGTCGCGTCCTGACCATGCATGGAAGATCACAAATGACGAACTTGAACTCCATACACTTTTGGAAAACGCACTTTTGAAACATTTCAACACATATTATGCTTGAGCAATTTCAGACAATGCTTTCATAAAAAAAGACAAAATCTGTTTGTTGCTAATCAACGTCACACTTCCGCAATTTCTTGAGGTAGGGTGACGCCGATCTAAGATCAACAACCTTTGTCGTAGAAGAGATTCAGCAATACGGAAGCTCCGTTTTTAGAATTATAAGGCTGTACCAGGACTCACTGGGCTGTCGCAGTTCAAATTTGGTATGGATATTGTTGGTTTCGCCTCCTTAGAATAATTCGGTAATTTTTTTTTATTCCGTATAAATTAAGGGTTAAAATTGTAATCTTCAAAATTATTAAGCTTCCGCGTAGAAAGGTGGTGTTTCAGATAAAGACATTTCTTTATTGCAATATATTTGGAAAATAAAAGCTAACTAAAAAGAGGGGACGAATGAAGACTTGTTCAGTGTTCTACGATTTTCTTAGAAACGAAATTTAATTAATCGACTGTCACGTTCTCCCAGCGTGAGGATAAGGGACACTTCGATACAAACACAAACCGATAGAGATAGGCACTGACGAGTCTTGCCTTGCTCTACTCTGTTTGCCTCAGCCAGTTCTTCGTGAACAGTAAAGCGCGAAACCGCCGTACCGTACTGTTCCCCTCAAGTTGTTTACTAGGGACCTTTAGCAAACCGTTCCCGTGTTCTGAGCACAGCAACACAGGATCCTTTTAAGCATGCTGTTAAGCGCTCACCCCGCGGTCATGGTATCACCCGGGAGCGTTTAAAAGCATGCTTTAAAGGCCCCTCCAGCGCGGCACGCGGAACACAGTAACGGTTTGATAAACGTTCCTATTATCTCGAAGTTCGTGGGCGGTATAAAAGAAAACGCATCAGCGCAACACCAGTAATCACGGGTAACACCGGTCACAAACTCGCAAGCCCCACCGCTCCACTCGACGCAAACACGACATACGACACCAAACGCCCCAAAAGTGAAGGCGTCTGCTACCGTACTGCAACTAGCGGAAGTGAAGTAAGTGGTGGGCGGATGTCCTTCACAAAAATATATAAAGAGTGCTTTGCGCAATAATCTTTTTTTTATTTATTATTAAGTACATAATGATAAAACCATAATAATTTTTTTCTATCTCATTCAAGCTATTCGGACTGCTCATAACACTGGTCAAGCAAGAAAATAAACAAAAATTTGAACTTTTTCATTACCGGTTTAAGATTTATTGTTAATACATCGTTATCTTTCGTAACAAATTAGCATTATATATTTTGCCTTCATACTTTTTAAATGCAAACAGTTCTCATACACGGCTGTCCTTCGTGCCGTGTTTTGTGTCTTCTTCTATAAATCTGTAATGGTCAAAGACCAAAGAGCTCACCCGTACATGTCAAGCTTATAAACGCCGCGGGGAGAAAAGCATGTCGAGTAGGACGTGTCGGGTGCGGCGTCGTAGTAGTGTTTATGCATATGCCTATGCTGGTGCTGTGTAATATGTAGTGCTTGTGTTGTTTACGAGGTATCGGGGGTTGCTGTCTAGTCGTGGTCGTTCGCAGTGAGCTAATAGACTCGTGTTTGTTTTCATAGGCTGCGAAAAATCTTACTAGGTGGTGCAAGTTGCCACCCGATTCCAAATAGTTTGCTCGTGTTATTTATCCATCTAAGTTCGGCATTCGTTTGTCTGTCTAGAAGTTGCGTTGTAGCTACCCAACGTCGCTACGTCTTGGTAGCGCGAGTCGTCGCCCGATTCCATTATTTCGCTTGCTCGAGTCATTTTATCTATTCTCTAAGAAGTTCGGAAGGTTTTCATCTGTCTAGCAGTCCCGTCGTAGCTACCGACGCATGTACCTTTGCATGTAGCTACGTCGGCTGGTCTAACGTAGGGAGTGGATGTTTCGTCCGCTTAACTGTTGACGGAAGAGTGCGCGTGTGGAAGTTGTGCAGGATATCGGAGCGTAGACGTGAGCGAGGCCGATAACGAGGCTACGGTGTATGACGATCGGGGCGGCGCCGTCGTCCGTTGGTCACCTCGTCCTTAATGTACTAGGTGCAATGCTAGCACTTGGAGACTGTGATTACTGCGCATAAAAGACATGGAACGAGAGCAAGCGCGTCCTGTGTGCTTTCATCGCTTTCATTTCGCCGGAAAGGCTTGCTGGGCTCTTCTCTTGCCTGTTCTCGGCTGCTGACCGCCATGTTTATCAGGAACACGCTCAGCCGTGTTTCGCGGAAGGCAGACACGGTGTGCCGTCTTAAAGCTTACACGGCACTTCATGTGTAGAGGAATAACACAGATGGCTGCGTGTAAAACGAACCCTTTTTGACGTGTCCGCTATGCGACAACACTTTACACGCCCTAGGCGTGTTATTTTCGCTAACAGTGTAGTTTTAATTTAAAGTTTAAATGCTGTATGTCTTGTCCTGTTTCCCATTCTCAATAATGTGTAATATTATTTTTCGTTCGGGCAATTTTTCGCTTCAGACGGAGATATGCCTCTCGTGATCCATGGCTTTTCACTTTGGTTTTGCGAGGAAAAAAGGAAATATATCCCTTCGACAATCTCTGGAAAGTAAATCCACATATGTTTGACGTGTCACCCATAGTCACTGCAAACAAAAAAAAAAAACTCCGGTGGCACTTCAAGATAGTCAATGATACTCAAATCGTCCGCTTTTTTATTAATCTGGTACCCTAATTACCTTGATATCCGAGTTACGCATATTACCTACCGGAACAGTTAGCGGTATAATTTTGTGATCCGAGATTTAGTCTGAAACTGTATATTGATAACCCTGGTCATAAAGTGCATTATATATGAATACAAGATCAAGTGTAGTGTAATAAGTACCCTGTCTTCTGGTAATGCGCTTCAGCACCTGCACTAAATTATAAGTGAGCATTAAAACTAAAAGCTCTTCCCCGTTGTACCGATCAGTGCTGAAAACTGATAAGTCTGACTAATTAATACATGTAAGTTAAAGTCTCCAGCCAGTATGAAATCACCTTGAAAGTTAATGAAGTGTTTTAAGCCACTATGCAATTCTGTAATTACATCTAACGAGGAGTTTCGAGGCCTATACATAGCAAAGAATTATGAATGATGCACGTCAATAATCCAACTTGCAGACCAAAGCATCTACATCAGTCGCTTCACTTGAAAATTCACAAGATAATTCTCGTTTAACAAAAATCGCCACACTTTCACCTCTTCTCCTTCTATCTTTCCGAAAGACATCGTGAGCAGGAGAACATATTTCATAGTTAATAATGTTAGGATTTAACCATGTTTTTGTAAACGGAATTTCAGCTGGGGATTGAATTAGTATGATTTCTTCCCGGTCTTGTACTTTATTGGCTAAGCTGAGAGCATTGAAAATTATAAACTTAATAATAAAAGTCTTATTTTTTTTGTCACTTCCGTTGGTTACTCATTGATTCCTTAACTTTATTCCTTCAAGTATATTCTTCGTCCCACATACACGTATCGTTGTTAATCATCAACTTCTCATACCGAATTAAAAACTTGTCATTGGGTTGTTTTGTGTCCTTAAGTGTAGCCCACAGTACCTTTCTGATAGTTTGTATCTTTCGTGAGTAGTCTTCCGAGATAAATATGCGCGTTGCCTTTAGCCGTTTTGCATGTTGGAACGATTATCCCTTTTCATTATTCTTAGGAAGTCCAATAAAAACAGGTGGTTCTTGTTAGGTGCTCATTTCGCCAACCTGTTAATTCGTTCAACGTTTTGCCATCCCATTAACAACTTATCTTCAAATACGTTCGTATTTGAAGATATAAGCAGGGTTACAAAGCTAGCGGTGTTGAAGGAAACCTCAATAGAGGCCGCCAGAGTCATGGTGCCGTCACGACGACGAGTCCTGGGAGCGGCGCATCTTTTTGTTTATTCCTGCAGACTAGTATTCTGGTAAATTCGAGAATCCTGTTGCTTGTTCGAGGTCCGAATGTTCTACGCGTCGAACTTTCTACGCCGATAATTCCAGAAGCCCACGCATGTACATAAGGGGCTCCGCGTGGCGAGCCGCAGTCAGTTTTCGCCCCAGCGTTCGACTCTGCTGTCACGCCGACTTCGACGCCAGGGACGCTCTACTTTCTTTTGTTCTCCTTTTTTATTTTTGGGCACAAGTTCGCCCATTAAACGTTTAGTTTCTTCAGTTATTATCGCCTCATCAGTTGTCATTCCTGACAATATTTATAATGTTAAAAGAACTAGCTGCGATAAAAAGTGTAGATAATAATTTAAGGTGTGATTCCTCGCACTGCGACTAAAGAGGCGAATCCAACTCAACTTCCTTAATTCTAAACTAAATTCTATCATTTATGGTCTGAAGGCACCACCCGAAGGACCATTCATGCAAATACGAAATAATTAATTTTAGTCGTTCTACATGAACATACTTTTGCATTCTTAAAAAGTTTCGTAGAAGTGTGTAATTATGCGGCCGAAGAAACAAATAAAAAAGACGAGGAACAAGCTCGAGAAAGTGGGGACCGAAAAGAGCTTGACTGCGGACATACCATCAAAGCTCTGGCTAAAGAAAAACAGCTCTACCCGCCATCCCCTTATGCTGGAGCAGTCCGGAACCTACAGAGAACGGACTCAGTGGCCGAAACAACACCATTGCCCAAGTCAGAGAGATAAAAGCTCTGTCATGTCGAACACTGTGCAAAAAGCATTCCATTTCTTCGCTAATAAGTTTTTGTTTCTTTCGTGCCTGAACGCGTGCGTGTGCGAAAACAACAGCAACGTGAATATATATTTCTGGGCAGAAACATTAAATGGATATTGCAATTCTTTTGTTTCATTGACACAAAAAAGAGCCTGACAAAGTGATATTGAGTTTAGAAATTACAAGGTTGACAAAACAGTGTCGTCGGTTATACATACCCATACCTGTTGTTTGGCAATCTTGTTTTGTTATTGAACATGTTCGAATTTCCAGGAACATAGCTGCGAAACATTTTCTCCCTTACACAACTGTGAGCATTTATGTCGTAGTAGAATCTTCTAACGAGACTGGAATATTTATAATCTGGATCCTGCACGCAGCGGTGCCACGATTTTTCATGTTGAAAAAAATTCAAATACAAACCGGTTACTTTTTTTAGTACTGTATATTTTATTTTGTTTTTACTCAGTGGGAAATGATTTGCACAATAATAAAATGAAGATATCGATAAGCTATAGAATAACAAGCATACCGACGTTTTTAATCTACAAGACATTTTACCATATATATGTATATATATATATACATATATATATACATATATATATATATATATATATATATATATATATATATATATATATATATATATATATATATATATATAACTGGGAAGAAAAAAACCCTTGGTTAAAACAGCAACAACGGACGATTTATTCTTCGACGTTTCGGCCGGAGTCCGGCCTTCGTCTGGAAGAACTTTCACAGATGAACACGGGTGATATTTATACAATGCTAAACTTAGCATTATGCAATGCTAAGGCACGCCGTAGATGAATTGATGTTTCAACACGTCACCAGCAAAGTTTCCCTTTGCGCGTGATTTTCTCGGCTTCTTATGCGTTGTGTTTTCGGCTTTCTGAAGCTGCCCTGCTTACGTAAAGGACCTTTTTCTTTGTTTTAAAAACGGATATGAAAACGTTGTGCCGCACCACCAAACGTTTTTATTGGTATTGGCCACCAAACTGCGCTAATTAAAAAGAAATTAATAAATTTGTTAATTATACCGATAAAATATCAGACCAATTATGCATGAACAAGACTATCGTAGAAACCGTAATAGTCTTCATTTCGATAACAAAACGACGACAACTGATGATTAGCACGGGGCCACATGACGAACAAATCTGAACTGCAAATGGAGGATGATATGCATCATAGAGGCACCTAAGGCATAACAGCCGGAACAAGACACTCTATGGGTGGCTTTGATAAGCATAAATCGAGCACATTCTCAGCAGTATTTGTGCAAAAGTTAAACTGGTAAACCCATAGAAATTTGAAAAATAAAGTAACCATTCCGCTTTCTTAGAAGTAACACTATTCATAAGCGACACCGTTCCAGTCGACCAATCAGGACCAGGAAGGTTAAACTTTTTATATATTTGTACCTTAGCATTTGCAAAATCAACAGCATTGCAGAGGGCCTATCAAAATGGTCAATAAACGCAACGTCATAAAAAAGTGGAGGGAAATAATGGTTTCCTATTAAGTAGTGGAAACACATCACTGGCAGGAACTTCCACCCAAACACACTCAGCATAGATTTCAAAATCCGCTCTTTTAAGCGACTGAACAGTACAAACAACAGCTACCGAAACCTCTTGCAGGGTGGAAACAGCCTAATTTGATAAAAGACAAGGGACAAGAAGCGCACAGACGAAGCGCTGTTCCCACCTTGTAAGATGATCAGCACTATTCAGCTCAACACTAACTCTAACAAGCTTCTACTGATAGGTATATGTGACGTTTTTGTTGATTTTCTTGTAATGTCGTGTGAGGAAGAACGATGAAAAAAACGTCGTATTGTTGACGTGGCCTAAGCGTTCTTCTCATGCTCTTTTCGAGGTTTGAGTTTCGTGTCTCAGTCCTTGGTTTTATTTTTAGTACGTTCGTCAGATCGCTGGGGCGTCGATCGCTGCAATAGGAATTGAACGCTTGGCTTAGTCTTTCTTCTGCTTTGTCTTTGGCATATATTCCGCATGTGACATTAAAGTGCTCTTCGTATAGTAATAAGTTCTAGTCATTACATAATATAAACTATGAATAATCGTGTTTTGTTTTACCGCTAGTTTATCGAAGCCGACTCTTTCCTGGAAGTGAAGAGTCGACTTTTTGATAAACCTAGTCTGAATCAAACTAGATAAACAGGACCCTCGGATTCATGAGACCGAAACCAGAAGAGATGCACCCCACATGTCCGGAAACTAGCCTACGAAACGCAATATATTCGCCCCTAGAATTAAGAGTATGCCGCTGCTGTTTGGAACCCCCATCAAGCATACCCCTTATCAATACATTAGAAGCAGTGCAAAACCGGGCCGCTCGTTTCATCCTATCGTCATACGATCATTTTCACCAGCGTGTGTCTTCTTTGAAAAATCAACTCGAACTGACGCCTCTGCTCCTACGAAGGAAAGTTTCTCGACTCTGCCTCCTTCACAAAATTTACTACCACTGCTCCAGACCTCAGGGACTCCTTATTATCACCCCCAGAAAGAATGTCGTCTCGTCTAAATAACTCCTGTGCCATCAAACGAATTTCTGGTAAGTCGAAAGCTTTTAACGAATCCCTTCTTCCCTCTCACCATATCCGAATGGAATCAGTTGCCATCATCGATAGTCACCATTAGCGACGCGACAGCGGTCCTGAATACGCTTCAAACCCATGTTTTGTGAGTGTTCTTTTCGTTTTCATTATGTATAATTTCTACTCCAATTTTTCCTGACTGCATATTATTGTATTTTATTGCGTTTATATGTTGATTTATTGTGTCGTACTGCCCCCCCCCTATACTGTAATGCCCTGACTGGGCCTTTAAGGTGGAAAATAAATGAAATAAATGAAATAAATGATTAAGAAGAGTTTACGTCTTGTTTTCTCATGACAAAATGGTATCTTACATTTTTTTCTTGTTTATTTCACATGTTTAATATTTTGCAGCAAATATTTGTGTACCAGGCCTGAATCTGCAATCTTGGTTTTGACCCCATATTTATTCTTCGAAAATTCTACACTCGCCTTTTGACCTGATCTGTGGCTACAAGACCGAACTAAAGTGCTTCGATATCTTTCCTGCGAATTGGTGCGTGTAGATAGCAGTGGCGTCACAAGGGGGCGGGGGGCGGACCGCCCCGGGTGCAGGGCTCAGGGGGTGTCGCGGCGGGCCACGGGCGGGGGGGAGTCGCGGCGGGCCACGCGAGAGCGGGGGGGGGGGTGCAGTCGCGGTAGGCACGCGAGGGCGGGGGGGGGGTGTCGCGGTGGGGTACCGCCCCAGGTGCCGCTGACCCTCGTGACGCCACTGGTGAATGAGCAGTAACTTTAATACAAACTCGAATATGTATCTCCCTCTTTATTTGTTGTTCTTCGTTTCGTAATATTGTGCTTTGCGCGCCACAATATGTGAGATTTTTCCATAACAAATATTTTTATCTTAAACAAAAAACATAATCGTTTTGTTGCATCTTTGTGTCTTGACTTACAGTGTGATTTGCATTGCTTTGTCGGACTTTGTAGGGCCTATGATTTAGAGGCCTCGATGTGCAGCTGCAACGGAAAGAGAGTGGCACAAGTCACCGATGACCGGAGCGGGAAAATGGCGACACGCGGCGCTATTGTTCCCGAGCTCGCCGATAGCGAGTGCAAGTCACGTTGCATGTCTCAGCGTGGGGGTGGCCGACCAGAAATGCAGCCCATCCCATAAGCCCACGTTTTAAAAGCTATCTTATCCCTCAATTTTCTGCCGGTACCCCCGCGTTGAGACATGCAACGTGACTGGCACTCTCGCTATCGGCGCGCTCGGGAACAATAGCGCCGCGTGTCGCGATTTTGCCGCTCGGTCATCGGTCACTTGTGCTACTCTTTTTCCGTTGCAAGCGTACCAGGTTGTAAGGATGTACAAACCTCAAAGTCAAAATAAACGATTAATAATATTATTTTTATTATCCAACATGTGTGGCGATAACTAAAAAATAAATAAAATGGAACATACAATAAATAAATAAAATTGGACCGTAAAAACGAGATGCGGCTTTGAGTGAAGCATGTTTCTATGATCCCCAAAACAGCGTTTGTTTACACCGGAAAGCAAAAAGCTTTGACATTGGCTTCCATCTGTTTCATTTTCAATGCCGTTTTCTTTACTTAATTTTTTTGTGCGTTGTTTATATTTTTAACAACCTCTATTTTTCCTGTATTTGTAATGCATGCATTCTGCCACGTACAGTCCTCAAAGAAACGAAATGGACCAGCTGAGCTGGTGTCCTCGCGTACTTGCTGCGACATCTGCCGAGAGTCGCGCCGTGCAATTTTGTGTCGCTATTCCACTCGCTAGTAGCCGAGCCAATCAGTCAGCGGCTGTTCGCGCTCTGGCCGCACCTCCCCGAGAGGTGATTACTACAAAGCATGAATCTTGAACTTAACCGTTTTTTTATTCATCACGTGACCCTCGGAATTTTTCTGTTTATCTGTCCTTCAAGATGTTAGGCTCAGACGTTGCCCAAAAAATATAAAAAGGAAAAAGACGAAAAAATAAAGCACGGGTCGTCAATTGCTTCCTTTATGAAACAGCAGACGCTCACAATTCAAGCTCGCGTTTGATTCCGTTGTCCGCGAGACACGATTTCTATCAGAAAAAGTGAAAGCCGTGTGCAACTCCCAAGGTATATGTATAGATGGTAGCGAAGCTTCCATAGAAGCCCATAGGCGCAAAGATGGCGGCTCATGGGGCGCAGCGCCATCTGTGAGATGTGCGGCATTGTCATTAGTCATGCTCGCCTGTGACGTGCAGGAAGTGACGCTTTATTAAAAAGAAACACGAAATGACGCAATTTCCTCATGATTGTGACGTCACGATTGTTTTTGGCGCGAAATTGAAATGATTTTCGCCGGTGGCGCGAAATTGAAATGTTTTTTTTCCCCGATGTTCTACATGCCTGCGCAAGTACCGTCCTTCATACGTTGCTTCAGGCGCGTCATAGCCTTGTTTGTATCAATCACTTCCATGTAATCTCCAAGGTCTAATCTCTCCTTGATCTCTCTTGCAAAAGAACCAGTTTTTTTATCAGTTCTAGGAACCACCAATAAGTTACTATCCTTTTCAAATAAGCAGGGTGTTACAGCATGCCCATGAAGGCATACTTATTATTGTAATTATGGCTTGTTTGCCAAGAAAGACAAAACGGCACAAGCTTGGCTTACACAGTTTAATATATACCAACTTAAAACACCACCACAGGACACTTCAAGATAGAGAAATGGTGTTGAAAACATAGTCAAAGGAGGTTTGGACAACTCTGCGCACGCACTTAATAACCTTGCTTAATACTCTCAATATGAGGCACGTTTACGCATTTATCTTGCACTGTTCGCGTTGAGAGCTCGTAACTAGATTGAACCATATTAATGACAGGTGGAAGTGCGCGGCCATGCATGTCTTTTGCATTTGAATGTCCACATGAATTAATGCTTCAAGAGAGAGAAATTTGAGACCTTTCGTTATAGTACATGCGCTTGCCACAAACATATTTTGCTCCACAGCTTGACTGTCTATGTGAGCGCTAGTACACAAGAAACTGCCACAAATCGACAGGAAAAAAAGCATTAGAAAAGGTTATCAATCTGCTCTGCTGCAAAGTGTTAGCACCATACTGACTCACTGATTTACCTTTCATCGCAGTTTGATCTGCTTTTGTATACCTCAGACAACCAAACATTAATCCAGGGTTATATTTCAAGTCGTCACACTGCACAAGTACACATCGAAACCAACGCTTGTTCTCATACACTCTTCCGATCATGCACAGGGTTGCACAGTGTGTGTAGGGTGTCAACCAACCCGGGAAACCTAAAATTTTCAAGTAATTAGGATTACATTGAAAGGACGGGGTAATATCAAGGAAACCATAAAAAAGTTCCAAGTCAGTAAGAATGATAAGTGAAAGTGCAACGGCAGCGTGCAACGAAGCCCAATGATTACACGTTGGTGCCGCTGCACTGAATAACGTTGCCCGACACGTCACTAGGCAGCGCAGGCCACTAAGTACTCCCTGAACCGAAGTAACGGTCAACATTTCATCGAAATAGGCAAGAAAACCTTGGGGAAATTGGGGAATTCGGAATAAGTGATTTGGTAGACACCCTGTCCACTCATTCGAGTGGGCGACGTCATCTAGCACAATACTGCGAGGGTCAAATAAAGCAAAAATATTTTAAATAAAATTTAAAAAATCAGTTTTGCATGCAGCGACACTGAAATTTTGATATTGATCCATGGAAAACTCAAGTTCATCTAGCTGAACCTATACGTTAATTGCAGTGTCTGAGCATGCAAAACGGACTTCTACACTTTATTTAAAGTATGCTATATTCATTTGGTCATCGCTGTAGACAGTTTCGGCAGGGCATGTGATAATTTAGAGGAATGTACTCGCACAATCCGGTTTGCTAGCGCGAGCATTGAATGCAACATATAACATAAACTAAAGGCAATTCCTGTGGGCATAACGCAAGTGTTGTTTTATCTGCACAGCCTCTGAACTTGCTGCTTAGTTTTCTGTCTCACAGCTGCATCAAGGAGTTCACTATTCTTTTTACGGGCAAACCAATGAAGTCGCACCCTTGCAAACAAAGCAAATAAATCATTATAGACATCCTCACTGCAGAGAGTCAGCAGCTTTTCGACCTTCTCATGAAGAGTGATGCACAACGCCTTCCCAACGCCTTCTTTTAAAACCAGACTGTCAACTGACCCAACAAAAACCTTCTCACAAGCTTGAACGAAGGAAACAAAGCAAGGTGAAGGGACTGAGAGGCTTCCGAAGTCTCCTTCAGCCGTTCCTTTCACACTCAAATACAACAACACTTGGCTCTCATCAGAAAAAGTGGCATTCTTGATTTGCAATTCACATTGCTGAGTCACGTTTTGACATGTATGGAACTTGACAAACCTTGTTACCAGCCATCCAGCAAAGTAAACCATGTTGTTAAGTGATAATAAAGAGGGATAACTACAAGATGTGAGGTCAGCTGCACATTGTGGAAGGGAGCTTCCTAGACTAAGTGAAGGTGAGGGAACTGAGAGACCAACAGGAAGAGCCGCTAAAAGAGTTGCCATGTCCTCTTCGCAGTTGCTCTTGTCGGACAGTTTAAACAAGTTGCTAACTAGGAGATGCCTAAAGGCTGCCTGAAACTGCCGGCAAGAGGAATTGGTGTTCGCACCAGACTTCGACCTTATTACGGAGAATGTGTTTTCAAGTGCATCTTGATTGAGATGGCGAGTCAGAAGGTATCTGAAACCATACTTAGATGTCAGGTGCTCACAAATCAGCATCACAGAGCGAATGGTCAAGCAGAAACCGCGAATGCAAGCAGGCTGCCGTGGGCAGCCAAGAACGTTAAGGCTTTCAAACATGAGAAGGCATTCCGTCAGAAACTCCTTGTGAACAGAGCCCTCGTGCATTGCAGACAGATATGCACTCTTCCCGCGTTTCTGTGAGCTGTTCAAGCTATCAAAAAGGCGATCCATTCTTTCAATGAACCGGGCCGTGTGGATAGCTTCAACTGGCAGTTGCTGAAAAGTGACCATGGCAAACATTGCAGCAGCACAGTGATTACTGAATATTTGTGCTGCTAGCTTCACTGACATCTTGGAGGCAAAAGTCAAATTAAAATGCTTTTCATTGAGCCTAGGCATGGACCGGATTTCAAGCTGTTTGTCTTTTTCGTAGGCTTCCCTGAGGAAAGAGCTTTTTAACGTGTGGTCTCCAACTTGAAAATTGTACTTGAAGAACATATTTCGCAAGCACTTCAGGAGATGCGGAACATCAAATAGAAAAAAAAGTGGCTTCTCGTTCACAGTTATGTAGGGCTTCTCAGTGGTGACAAGGCCATTAAAAAGAGCAACATTCTGATTCCCTTGGTCACATACGACAGCTACTGGCTCCAGACCGGCTTTCACAAGCAAACTGTGGCACTGGAAAAGGAGGTCTCGCAAAATGTTGGCAGGTGTTCCCCCATGAGCAAAAAAATAGCCAAGTGGCTGCTTCCATGGCGTGCGAATGCCTTTAGCCATAAACACAAGAGCTTTGTTAGCGAGGTTATGGCCTCTTCCAGTGCTACTTTCTTCGAGCCCTTCAAACCTGTCCACAGAGGGGTTGTACGAGAGCTCTTTCGTGACGTGCATCTCGTCAAAGACAATGAGACATGGCCTATCTTCTGGTGAAAAAGAAGCTGCACGTCTTTTGACAAGTTCGAAAACTTCTGGGTAAAAACCAACCCTCAGGGGAACACGCTGAAGCCAAAGCTGTAAAGACCTAACGGATGGGAGCCTCAACAATTGCCTACAGTAACGGTAACCCTTAGGGCTGTGAAAGTACAAGCCCAAGGCAAAGGCTTTGTTCTGGCTGCACCACCGCCGGCCGAACCTGCTTGTAGTGCTCATCTTCAGCTGAGCTTCCACAAGGGCAGCAACGGCTGGAGACACAAGACTACGCACACTCTCAACTATCTCAGTGACAGTCAGCATATGACGCCGTCGCTGCAGTCGTTGCTGGAGTGTCTTGTTCTGCTTCCGAAGCTGTCGAAGTTTGGCCCTCAGCACATCCATCTTCCCCTTGCCCTCGGTACGGGTGGCACAGGACCCTGCAAGGGGAAAGCGAAAGCAATTAAGAAACGCTTCGAGAAACAATGAAAGGAGCAATGCACCTCATCTGTAGAAAATGTGGAAGTAAAAGTAAGCTTTGCGCATCATGACAGATACCTACGTTGGTGAGAAACTGCAGAAGTCGAAGTCACCGAAGCACCATAATCGGTAGGGGAAGGTTTGGGCGCCCACACATCGTTTTCTCCAGAAGGAAGACCATTTCCATCCATTGCGTATGTGTGATCCACTACAAAAAACAAAACAAAGAAAACAAAGTGACAGACTGGTTGCAAAAAGCTGAACCAGCTATAGCCGGTCAAGAACTACGCAAGAAAGTAATCTTCAAAGACTGTCCTAAACAATGCACACTATCAAAACTTACCATGAACTCTGGTTGGAGGGCTAGTCTTAGCGCTACAGGTCAGAGCCGTCAGACTGCTCCCCACGTCTGCAAAGCAATGACGAGACAAATAAAAAATCTGTCAAAAATATCAGTCATTGCATTGTTTCAGGATGTTCCTGCGGCATGTGACAAGCTAGATTAAAAACATGGTAATACACGTTTCGCATGTTTCCCAAGAGAGCAAAGTACTGGGAACACACCCTATCATAGAAAGGATGGCTACCACGCGACAGTCCGAAATGTATAAGAAACATGGCCTGTAACACTTCTCCGCCAATATGCAATATGCTTTTACCTTGTTCCGTTTTGCGGTGCGTGTGACCCCATGATGATGCGGGCGCACCGATGCTACTGCTGCTGGCGGGTGTGGGCTCGCTGTCGCTGGTCAATTGGCCAGGGCTGCAGCTCTGGACGACATCTTCGGCACCTACGCAAAGTTGATTTGCAAAGTTAAGCACACACGTTATGTACGCTAAAACAGTTCCTTTTATCTGCATGTGAAATACCTTCTGAAGAAGATTATGTTCTCAGTAATAATCAAAAACAAGATTTCGTGCTCACCTTCAGTGGTCAAAAATGCTGGTATTGCATCACGACGCAGCCTTCCTCGATATAGAAACGCAGAGGGCTTGAAGTGCCTGGAGCATACCGTCCGTTCCCGCAGCTGCTGTGGTGTCTTGTTTTGTAGGCTTGGGTTCCGGCAGAACTGAACCCAGACCCTCCGCCTGAATGTGAAGCAGTGTATTACTTTACATATCCTGGGCTAAACTCAGCAAGCCGAAATGCCTTCAGTGGACATTTAAGAAAGGAACAAGATTAAACAATGATGTTAGCGATAAACTGGTGACATCATTGTACCTGGTTTCCCGTCTGGGTCCAGCGAACGCCATGAGAGCGGAGCACACCTCTGTGCCCGTGAGGTTAGATAGGTTCACAACGCAGACGATTACATTACAAGATTCCATAGCACATCCACAGCAAGCAGACCTGATAGTCGCCAGCATGTTAGAAGGACGACACCAACCACGTTTCAAGCAGAAAGGATGTTTTAGTGTTATTCACACCATAATACGAAAGTTGGTTAAAACTGAAATGTTCAGTTATTGTTTCTTATTAGGTTTTTGTGGTCACGCAGCCGTTCAGCAGAGGCCACGCAAATCTGCCACTAATATCTGAGATTAGTTTCGTCTCGCGCAGCTTGGAACGAAGACTGGGCCCAAAAGCGCTCGATCAACGGGTGCCTATTACTAAATGAGCATGCATGAGGGCCCATAGAAGAGGTGAAGA
Organism: Ixodes ricinus; assembly: GCA_037355805.1. Taxonomy (NCBI): domain Eukaryota; kingdom Metazoa; phylum Arthropoda; class Arachnida; order Ixodida; family Ixodidae; genus Ixodes; species Ixodes ricinus. The sequence continues at coordinate 43,910 of JAZHYW010005596.1, forward strand.
GCTTACCAGACATCACCGGACAACGGACATCAGGACATCACACATAGTTGCAGCGGACACAGCTGCAACAAGGTTCACCTTGCTGAGTCCACAGGAAAACGATGAAGTGTGATGCCAGCGGTGCAGTCGTCACTCCGGCATCGCGCTACCGAGCAGCGTCTCTTTACATGCGGTAGGCTCATCGTCCCGACGAAGGGAGCCTTGAACGCGCCCGGCGGGCCCTCGACGACAAAACCCGCAGAACGGCGCAATAGACCAGTACAAACCGTTCTGCACTTGAAAACGTGGGAGAACTTAAGACCACGACTTATTAAACGATTGCAAAGTGAAAGTTTGACGGGAGCTACAGAAGTGCAGGCACACTGGCAAACGCAAACAATGCAAACACGAGGTGTATCAGGACTGCAAACTTCGGCCGACGGCGTAAACACCCGTAATAGCGACGTTCTAGAGGTCGCAACGAGTGTGCACAACATAATACATATTAAACACTAATTAAAAAATTCCCCCATGTGAGCATGCTTAAACTAAGTTATCATGAATAAATAATACTTTGATTTAAAGTAAACTATATTAGACACCGAAAATGTATCTTTAATATTTTATCAGCTTAGTGTTTCGCCGCGCAAAACATAGTCGCGCTGCGGTAGCGCGGCCTCCAGGGTGATGACGCTGACGATTGGTTTTGGGCCGCTTTTTTGCTCCACTTTCGCGACCCATATGAATTGACCTTGCACCCATCCCTGTAACGCCGAATTAGAGCGCAGCTCTTGAGGAGGAGGAGGGAAGGGTACTGAGGGAGGATATGCCCTCCTCCTCCTCCTTCTCCTCCTCCTTCCCTCATTCTTCAATCTCCTCCGGTGGGGTCCACGTGACCTCGGCGGGGAGGGGGGAGGGGGTCACGTGACCTCGGGAGGGGAGGTCACGCGACCTGGGAGGGTCACGTGACCTCGGGGGTCATATGACCTAGGGGCGTCACGTGACCTGGGGGTCACGATAAGACCTCGAGGGGTCATGTGACCTCGGGGGTCACATGACCCCGGGTCACGTGACCACGGGGTTCATGTGACCACGGGGGTCATGTGACCGGAGGGGCTCGCGATGTGCATTATGGGACATTTCCCATAATGCACCGCGCGGTTACGCTGACGCCGACGCCGACGGCGACGCCGACGCCGCTCAAGCCGGAAACGGGCGCCTAAGAGCTGCGCTCTAGAAAGAGCCATTCTATTTATTCAGTCTAGAAAAAGGATACACGTGCCATGGCAAGACACATATCTGGTATGAACACTGAGCCCACTGCGAAAAGTCGTCACTTTTCTTTTTCCAGCTTTAACTTTGGAAACAGATAAATCTGTTTACGCTAGAGCAAAGAAAAAAAGGCGGCCATGTTGCAAACTCATGGCATGCTTTGATCGGCAATCAGGAGTTGTTCACCGAGGATGAGCAACCGCTAAAAGTGCCTGGCTCAGCTTTGCGCATGTGCAACCCGCGATTCCTGATAGACCTCTTCTTCTGGCAGATGGCGCCGCGGGTACGGGAGTCTATGCGCTCAGGTGGTTAATTTCGTTTCGTTGAATGCTGTACCTATGCACTAGTTAAAATAAATTTCGTGTACTTTAAGTATATAAAAAGCAGGGGCAATATTTTTATTTTGGGAGAGCCGCCTGGGTCAAGTTTTATCAAGGCTAACATTGCCTTATTGAGAAAACACCATATGCCCATTTGAACTCTACTTTACAATACCGCATGCGAGAACCATATAGCATATTGCTACAGACTCACTGAGGTCAACTTCACTTCCGGCTGGCAGAATGCCACTTAAAGGAGCTGCGCAACGATTTTAACGTTGAAAGAATTGGCATCTTCTACTTTTGACATTGTTTATCTTGTCACAAAGGACAGAAAACACACCTCCTTCCTCCGAAATGTTGCGATTCCGCCACGTAATCGCGAGTCAAAAATTAGAATATTCCCCAACCTGCAGCTGCGAGTGGCGGCCATGAGAACCACGCGGCATGACGTCAATGGGGGTCTTGTAGAAAGATAGCAAGTTGTGCGAACACCTGCTCGATAAAAGGTAACTTTTCTATAAACCTTGTCATTCCAACATAAATATAAATTCGTCAAAAACCTGGTATTAACGATAAAACGTTTATTATACGGAGTTTTAGTGGCGCCATCTATCCTAGGTCCACAAAACCGTCAGCTCTATCTGCTACCGCGAACAGCCGCCAGAAGCCGGAGGGGGACGGGGGCAGAGTCGGACGGGGATGGCCGGACCAGAATGAAACTTTCCTCCTTTCGCCATATAGTTCGCGCTGCGCCAGCACGTGGTCACGCGGTCGCGAGTGGCTGAGATCTCGCTGCTCACTGATGGCTCTAGAGGGAGAGCTTCACCGGAACCCAGCGCGACCCTCATTGACGTCACAGCGCACGTGACTCTGAAGATGGTGAAGGAGTTGAGTGGTGCCGAAAGCCTCAATTTTGTCAATTTTTAAAATAAAAACTAGGACATGCACATAAGCGGTTTTTTGTTCTTTACTTCAGAAAGATCAAGACACAAACTCCCCAATTATTTAAGCAAAGCACTGAAATTGTTGCACAGCTCCTTTGACGTTCACCAAGGCAGCATTGAACTCGTCTTTTTCTTCGTCTGCCTCTAACAATCTCCCCCTCCCCATAAAAGAGTTATCACAGTATGAAAAAGCAAGTTATCGGCACTTTGGTTCCTATAGTTCACTGACCCGGAGAAGAAGGAAGAACACCTGTGCGTGGAATGTACATTTTCAGGTGATGCACATGCGCTGAAAATGTCATGGTCTTCGGTGGAGTTGCCCAATCTCATGCTTCATAGGTTAGGGGTCCAATTTTCTTAGTGACCTCACAGGGGCCCATATACCTAGGCAGAAGCTTCTCTGCTCGACATTTCTTTCGCAGTTCCCTCCCAACAAGTACCAAGTCACCACCCAGAGATAGACATGTTGTCGAGCCAGGACCGCTGTATAGAGATGCCGCACGCTGTTGGGAATGTAATATAGGCATTCTTGCTCGTTCTCGTGCGTCATTCAGGCGGTGCTGAAAAATATTGTCAGAAAAATCTTCTCCCCTATTCCGACAGGGCACAGATGATGAGCATCCCCGAGGAAGCACCGCCGTACTACCATGAACAAGTTGGAATGGTGTATAAGTAGTGCTTGACTGCTTCCCGGTATTCAACGCGAACGCGGCATAAGGAACAGAAGTGTCCCAATCAGTGTGCTTGACATTTAGGTACGAATAAAGAATGCCAGCAATTGTTCTGCTAGCTCATTCAACCAACCCGTTCGTCTGCGGTTGGTAGGGAGCTGCTTTAGCATGAGTTATGCCTTGAGATGCTAGCTCTTGTGAAAACATGACAGAGGTAAAAGCTCTACCTCGATCAGCGATGACCATCCGTGGCACTCCGTGTCGCCGGAGAAGCTGGGTTTTAAGGAACTGCACCACTTCTTTTGTTCAAGTACTGGCTACGGTGTATAACTCTACTCATTTGGTCAAGATGATCTGCCGCCACGAGAATGAAGCGGTTGGCATCCGACGTACACGGAAAAGGCCCAAGGTGGTCAATTCCTAACACCTCGAATGGAGCCTTTGGTGGCGGTATGGGTGAAGTTCCCATGGCTTGGAAGTTGGTTGTATTTGGTGACTTGCGTTCCTGACATTGTGAGCAAGAGGCTACGTAGCTTGCCACGTCCTTTCGAAGCCCGAGCGACCAGTACCTTTCTAATATCTTCTGGAAAGTTTTGTCATGGCCTAAATGCCCCGCCGTAGGGTCGTCGTGGCAAAGATGTAGTACCGCTCCACGTAGTGAAGATAGCACAACTGGCACCCAAAGTTTAGTGGTGGAACTGCGATAGTCAAAGTATCCCGGCACGAATCTGGTACGCTTTACGTAGGCGATCAGTCGTGGGCAGTACGTCAGTCGTTTGAAGTAGAGAAATGATGTCCTTGATTTCACGATGTTGTTCCTGGCCTGCGTTTAAGTAGAAATGTAGGTTCACAAAAGCAAGCATCCTGGTCAGGAAAATCCGGTTTGTCCTTCAACGGGTGACGAGATAGAAAGTCTGCATCTTGGTGTTCTTCGCCACTTTGATGAACAATTCTGAAATTATGTGCTTGGAGCCAAGCACATAATTGCAAGTAGCGTCAAATGCGTCAGTACACGAGGTCCATGTCTCGAGCGGCCCTTGGAAGCAGTTGTCGGCGCAGTACTGAAATGAACGGCCCTTAGAAGCAAATGGCAGCGGAGCACCCGCTCCTGGCACGTGTCTTGCGTGTTTCCAGCAACAATGGTTGGCGGTAGTTGTAAGCGGGAATTTTATTAAAGGAATTTAGTCTGCACTTGCCGGCAGCGCTTTCAACTTTTGGAATTTACGAGGATAGCTCGAGTGCAACATGGCTTTGTGTATTTGAGTGGTTCTTTTTCGGTGACAGGCAGACTGACGTAAAGTGTCCTTTCTTGTCTTACCCGTTGCCAATGTTGTCAGCTGCTGTGCAATTGGCTCGCGATTGTGGACGAGTAGTAGAGCCGCGCCACTTGCTCGGACAGAGAACTCCTTGGTGCAGTTCACGGGTGGGAAACGGTTGCTTCTTGTTGCTTTTGACTCGCCGCGCAGAAGTGTGGACCTCGCCACTCTGTTCCCCAATATTGCTCTGCACTCTGTTCCCCAATATTGCTGTGGGCGCCGCCATCTTGGTGCTTGTACAGAACAGACACAACTGCCGATCGTCATGATTCAAAAATGCGACTTTCTCAGCATTCGATTCGGTGTTAGGAAGCTCGTGTAAAATTGCTTTGCTCTGTCGCGAAGTGTTTAAATATTTGTGGAGGACGTAAAAGCGTTTCCTGTGATTTTAGATACATTTTCAGATAACTGGCAACCATGACTTTAAGCCTCAATATGAACGAATGTCTTTACTCTGAAGCGTAGGTTATTTAGTGGCAGTAGGGAGGATCATGGCTGAACAGCGCAGCACTGAGATAGATTTCAGACGCCATGTTCTTCTATACTAATGCCACTAAATAAGCTACGCTTTAGAGCAACGAACCTATGTTCATATTGTGGCTTAAAATCATGGTTGCCAGGTATCTGAAGTTTATCTGAAATCACAGGAAATGCTTTTCCGCCCTCCACAAATGTTTAAACAGTTCGCGACAGAGCAAAGCAATATTATATGGCGCTTCCTAACAGCGAATCTAATGCTGAGGAAGTCGCACTTTAGAATTATGACGGTCGGGAGTAGCGACTGCTCTGTACAATCACCAAAATGGCGGCGCCAACAAGGTTGGGGAACAGAGTGCCGATACTCTAAGCGCAGCTCATTTAGCGGCTCTAGTTCTTCCGAGAAGTTGCGCGCGGCACGTGTCTTGAGCAATTCCACAAAAATGAATGGCGCCACTTTTCCCAGGATGGATGGGCTTTACTGCACACATCCTGGGAGCGCACAATTTCTTGTTTTCTAGCTTTAATTATCTCTAAAATAAACTTTCTTTTAAAACAACGTTTGCGTGTTAAATGTGGTGGTCCAAACGGCCGCAACACCGCACCCTGCGCTTCAATATTTTCTAAATTCAGAAATCAGAGCTTATTCTACGTTTCGTAAGTCACTATAATCTACGTATGTACTGGCTTGTACCTCGCGCCGCCTGTTGGCCGCTTCCGGCAGCGGCGGACGCAGAGCGAAGAAGATCTAGCTCGAGATCGGCGGTGAACAGCCCGTGGCCCGAGTCCATCTCGAGCGCACGACCTGCATGCGCAGCTGCGAGCGTGCGACTCGTTTTTCCGGAAAATTCTGCGCTCTCTATGAGGAAAAGGGTACAAATAAATAGCGGTTGAATCCCCCTTAAGGTTATGTTTTCGAGCACGACCGACTGAAAGATGTTAGTTAATGTGACCACTCTAGAAAAATTTCACTTGGCAATAAAACTACAAATACCCACGCTTCCTCGAACGGTATAGGTGCCAGCTAGTACATAAGCACGAACACACAAAGAACGGAAAGGGACAAACACACCACTCTAGAAGACGAAGAAGAGGAATTATAACCAAGTTGTTAGTCAGCGGTGTGTTTGTCCCTTACAATCCTTACGTGTTCGTGTTTATGTTCCAGCTGACACTTACACCTATCGTGTACCAACTAGCTCAACGTGGGACTGTAACTTTCCCGAACGCGTCCATAAAAAAACTGCACTCAACAACAAAAGACTCGCTTCATAAAGTACGCGAAGAGGCTACGGCGAGACGCCTCGTGTAGTTATTTAGGGCCTACGCTCAGCAGCGCAAACACTGTTCAGTGTCTCTAGAAGAAGAAAACATAGATTACGTCATAATTATCGTTGGGGTCTCGCACTTGCCAAAACCAGGTAAAGGCCGAGAGCAATGGAAGCCGCTGGGAAGAGACACGAAGTAGCAGCTAATGCAAACATTATTCTTGACCGGCAAAACAGGCGCAATAAGTGTCCGCGACAGCCCAGTATTAATTACATCGCTAAACGCGGAGAGGAGAGGGTGAAGCATATTGGACAACTCGCTTTCATTGATCAGTTGAGACACCGAGTTATCTTTGCTAGCTTGATGCTCAAGTTTTAACATTCTGTTGTCCCAAGAACGTGATGGAGACATCACATGAATTCAGCTTTAGCTTAATTGGTTGTTTGAATTTTTTTAAAGGCGGTAGTTTATCTTGTTTTCAAGTGCGTCTCATGAGTCATGTCTCAACAGTTGAGACCTGAAGTCACACTGCTCATTCATCATACAAAAGACAGTCTACAAACACGGGTCACTGCAATATTCGTGGTTCGAATGCCGCGTGCCGATCATTATCCTTGAACTCATTGTCATGTGGCATTTGAAGAACGGATCTCGTGATGACTCGGGAAGGAATCTGTATGCAGACTCTCCTTTGTATGATGCAAAAGTAGTGTGACCTCGGCTTTAAGTTTACGAAGTTTACTATGTAGTAGTGATGACATAAATGATCACTAATATCAAAACGACGTTCGTATTTAAAAAAATGAAAATATAGAAATGAGGCTTATAATATTTAACCCCTCCCCCTCCTTCATCACTCTGGACTCGATATCAAAAAAGGAAAGGGCACAATCTTTATATAAATTGTCCGACACCCTTAACCCAAAACAAGAAAAAAGAAAATGTGCATAGGTACAAAATGGCACAGACACTGAAAAGTCTCAAACAAAAGTGTTTTTTTTTTGCAAGAAATTATTACGTAGGTACTGTTACAAAGAAACAGGAAAACAGAAAGGGAAAAACCAAATATCCTCTTTCGAAAGTTAAAACACCATCTATTCTTTTTGGTCACGGTGCCCATTTATTCACATTTTACACAAAAAAAAAATCAGTTGTGTTTGTAACTTTTAGTGTTTGTCTCGCTTTGTAGCTTGTAGTCTCGGGGGTTATGTAATGATCAATTTACACCAGCTCGTTTGCTTACTTACATCCAGTTCATTAGAGCTATAGACGCCACTAACCTGCTGGCGGCATCATTTCAGGTTATAAATTCTTTAGTATTGACACTTATATTGCCGCGAGCGCAGCTGACCATGAAGGCAGCGCGATCGTGGCCTAACGGTATTGCGCGTGCGTTCCACGCAGAAAGCCAGGGTTCAATTCCTTGCCGCGGAGGCGCATGTTTGTTGACTCTAAAGCGGGTTTCACATGCAGCGATTTGGCCCTGGGGCAGCGCGATGTTCTGCCGTCGCAGCGCTCTGGCCCAGCTTCCTGGCAACTGAGCGGCAGGAGTTCCACCGGGTTGGAAATTTTTCCGCCGCGGCCAGAGCGGCAGCTTCCCAGCTGGCCACTCACGGCGCGGCGGGAAATCACGTGACAGAAGGAGAAGCATTGCGGGAAGCTGGCGCTAAGGACGGCAGCGTTCTCTCGTTCTTGAAGAAGACGGCAGAAAGGGAAAGTACGTAAGCGGCTGCTTTGCGTTTCTTTTTCTCCGGCGGGTCGGGCTTCTTTGCTTCGGCAGTGGCGTCCCGGAACTGTTCGGAGATCATGGAGGAGGGTGATTGCTGTCCCCTTCTTCGGAATTTGTTTCCTGAATGGGAAACACACGGCTCTCCCTTTGCTTGCCTCGCCTAGAGTGCAACTGCCGCTGTGGACGAGGCGATGACTCGTCGGGAAGCGGCTCGTGCGAGCACTAGTGAGAAAGGGTAAAGAACGAAGAAGAACTGAGCGACGATTGACGCTGTCTTTTTGAACACAGATCGTCCCGGCAAGTAAGACAAAATGTATCGCGCCCAGTTCAATGAACTGCTTATCAGTGAAGTGTCGAAGCGTCGGGTTCTTTGGGACGCTCAGCTCAAAACATTCAGAACAATGGGACCAAACAGAAACTCTGGGAAGGTGACTAAGGCCGTGAAGAAAGTGATCGCATCTGCTTCCTGCAAGCAACATTGGCTATCGCCAACGGCGAAGAAAGCGCTGTCATCGCGATATGGAAACCTCGCGATCCGCGCCGCCGCGCCGCTAGCGGCAGCAGTTTCGGCAGCGGAATCGCTGCCTGCGAAACTCCACTAGTAGTGTTCTGGTAAATTCGAGAACCGTGTTGCTTGTTCAAAGGTCAGAATGTTCTACAACTTTCTACGCCGAATTATTCCAGAAGCCCACAGCACGGAAGCTCCCGAAGGCGATCTGCGAGATGAGTTTCGCCCCAGTGTTCTGCCTCGTTCACGCAGGAACCCGGCGGCCGGATCACGCAGAGTGCCGACGCCCGAGCGACGAAAGCTTGCAGGCGAGAATTTCGGGCGAGCAACGAATCGCTCTGGGACCAATTTTGTTTCGACCATGCAAAAAACTTTTCTCTCGCCTGCAAGCCAATCAGAACGCACGGCGGAAGTGGCGCTTGCCGGCCGTCAGATCCCCGCTGGCTGGGCTGGCGAAGCTGAGACGCGCGGGAAAAGGAAGGAGGCAGGGTTGCCGAGGTTTGGCTATAAATAGCCAGATCCGGGCTACTGTCTAGGATTGGCGGGGGAAAAGAAGGTGGTTGGCTATTTGAAAAGCGGTATAGTTGGGCTGGTACTGGCCCAAACTGGGCGCACCAAAATGGCTCAAAGTACTTGGGTTTGCCGGCTCAGATATGGTCTTTTTAAGAGTAAGTTACGTAAACGTTCGGCAGCGCTACAGTTGGTCAGCCTGATGGGTATTAAGCGAGCAAGCAAATCCGTCTGCTCTTGCGCAGCATTCTTTACCCCGAATCGTCGTCGAATGCAAGCGTGTGCTGTTGTTGCTCCCACCTCAACCGGTGGCGGCGGCGTGCGGCATAACAGCCGCTGCCGCATTCTTCGGGTTGTCTGTTGATTAGGCGTGCACCTATACTTTGTGTTTAGTCTGCGCAGGCTCCCGCTGACGTCGTTGTGGTCACCATGCCGCGATATTAAACTTCCCATTGATGAGTGGAAGGCACGTTGCCAGGTTTACCATCGGTCCGATAGCCTGGTAGAACGCGCGTTCGGCAAGTCCACCTACCGCGACAGACTGCGAGCAGGATGTCGACGGAAACGCCAAGGAGAACAAATTTGTACAAATTTGTTTTCTCGAGCGAAGAGCAGTGCCACCAAGGACTATGTTCCCTTCAGGAAAAACAGCGCAAACAAACAGCAGGACCAGTAGAAGAATGCCTACAAACAAGGCATGACACCTAACGAAAATTTAATAGAAGAACATGAAGGCCGCGAAAAAAAAACGAACAGTCCACCATACCACGTCACCGCACACCACGTTCCCAAAATTCAAATTCAGTGTCTCTCTTTTGATTGCGCTGTTTTTTTGTTTTTGTTTTTGTTCGATACATCTAACTCTCCAACCGTTACAGCTTCTGCAATTCCTTCAGAGGTTTTCTGACTGTTTTAACACCGCAGTGATGTACCCGTGCTCTACCGTTGGTTCTGCGAGCAAAGTAGGCTTATTAGGGAAGTGAAACTCTTCTGTTGTTAAAAATGCGTTATGTATTTTTGCATTTAAATAAACCTTTCAAAATGTTGATTTTTGAGAGAGTATTTTGGAGCTGCTACGGATCGACATTGCTTCTTACCGTTCTCGTAGAAATGTGGCGGATGAGTACGGCCCACCTGGAAACCTGGAATGAGTTTGTGCTCTCGTCTGTTCGAAACTGCGATACGCTCATGACGCGCCTCTTTCCGCAGGCAACAAATGTGAGCAGCCCGATCTTTCGGCAGAGCGAATCCAGTCGGCGAGTGCCTGGAACTCTGTCTTGCCGACTTCAGCGCTCATGACGCTTTATTAGCCTCTTCTATTCCTTTTTGTTTTGGCTAAGTTGCCACATTAAGCACTTGTTCCTTTGTTGTTGTTGTTGATACCCGTAGCAGAGCATACTGGTGGAGGTGCAGGGTACGCATGATAAAGCGCTCCCCCTGCAGTTCCCACCAGTACGTCCGAACAACACTGGAGCCAGCGAAGACAGACCAGGATCCGGTCAAAACCGCGGAACCTTGGCCTACCCCGGAATTGGGATGCCGCCCAAAACCAAAGCAGCTCAGAGACTGACAGCCAACCCGACCAGTCGGAACAGCCTCTTCTACCGTCATTAACCACCCGTCACCCCGGACTCCGACGCCTTAACGATCCGGGCGTTGAACTAACGACATTATGAACAGGTAGCCCACCATAACCGATGGACACCAGGCAGTGCAACAAGAACGTCTACTTCGCTCTACCGACCTGGCACTAGTTCGAGAACCACAAACGTGATTTCGTCGTGGGAAGAATTCAGGACCCAACTGCGACGCACTATTTGCCTTGGCACCGACGACGGCGTGCCGAAGAACTCCTGCGAGCAGGCTTAGGCCGACCGAGAATACAAGCAATGAGCGTTTCTCCACCTGATGAATCGCCTCGACCAACCGCCATGGGCGTACCAACCGGGGGGGGGGCAGGGGCACTCCTGCCTGAGTGAGGGGGCCGACATGTCTTGCCCCCCCCTGAAACACCGGCACCACTGGGCAGAGCGCGCCCTGGCCGGCGGCGCTGAGACCACGAAGGGCAGCGGGGGAGTCTGGTTGCCGCCCTATCAAAACCAAGATTAATTGCACCTTACCTCCTTATCAGAGCACTTATGCCTCTATAATTCATGATAAGCTAAAAAACCCAGTAGATCCCACCTCGGAGTCCGGAAAGAGTTCGTTTCACTGCGCCCGGCTGGCATCGCCATACTCTGCGGCCGCAACGGTTCGTGGCGGAGCCATGATGGCCGACATTTCAAAATTACTCGATTCTACTCCGGTAAAGGTCTGTGCTAGCGTTTAAACTCACCACTGCCATCGCCTCTTTTCAATCGTGAATCCTGCGTACGACCCGCCGGGTTACTCAGGATATTTTGGGTAGGGTGGAACACAGCCATGAAGAGTACGAATGCGCAAAATTTTGGTGAATCCTGGTAACGCGAGCAGCCTCTGGCGTTAGCCTGCAACTGCACCAGCGAGGACCCGAACGCGAACAAACCCGACGAGAAGAAGCGGTAGACCAAAGGGCAAAGCCTGGAAATGGGCCATCGCTCGGAACAAGTGTGTTTCGGCGTCTCGCCTGGCAAGGCGCCCGTTACATGACTCTACGCAACTGAAAGCACGAGAAAACTAGTAGCATCTTCTTGTAACCTTGATGGCAAGGGGTTTATAGCCTCACTTTCTGTTCAGTGTGGAGTGTATATAGTTTCCGCATGTTACGTCTTCTAAGCGTAAATGAGGCACGACAAATTGGCTAGGTGGCGTAGGCTACCGCCCACGATCAAGGCGGGATGACCATCGCCATCATCCATTGTCTGCCGTTCTACCTCTTCACTCTTTCGCAGTGCTATCAAAGGCAGAGGCTCGGCGCAGCATCTTGGTTTGCAGCTGGAAGGATGCATTTCTGACTATCCAGCCACTGTCATTCTTATCTATTTGTACTACATGCATGCGGCGAGTAGTTTATGTATTTAATAAATACAGTTTGCTATTCAAAGGTCAAGAGCCGGAAAAGGAGATACTGAAAACTTCACGTTCCGGTTGTGGGTCAACTTAACTTTAATGGTCTAAAACTGAACCTACGTTTTCGTCTTTTTTTACCTTGGACTGGTTATAATTAAAGCAGACTTTGCGACATACATTTTTATTTTAGCTGAGAGGAACAACTGCTTGAATTAAATTCCCTTTCAATCACCTACATTGTGTTGAGCTTTCACCCCATACTACACAGTAAATATTTGTACAAGGTTGAATAGTTTCAAGACACATATAACGCGTTTCTAACACAACTGACCAAGCGCCTTCATGAAACAGGTTTACAGATAATAGTAATACCATAAATATTTTAAGTTATTTAGAAAGTAATGTGTTTCAGGAGAACCTCCGACGAGGGTACGTAGTCAAGGTAATCATAAATCTGGATGGTGGAGCCATCCAGCAATTAAACACAAAGCTCGCCCAGCCCTCTAACAAAATATAATTTTCACATTTTCATTAGCGCGAGCCCCGTCGCCTCCGGTAGCCTTCTAAAGGGAACGTCTCATACGCGACGCTTCTAGGAATAAGGGCGCAAGCTGTCAACTAATTCAGAAGCAGAACATTAGCCTCCTATAGAAATTATTAAATATAAAGTTCTTCAGATGGCGCAACTTACCACACAGCTTCAAGGCAGCAGCACCCTCAGAAATGTAAAAACGTAGGCGCCCCGGTGAGGGTAGCGCGAGCTACCACATAATCGTAAATGTAAACCTTGCTTTATTCTTTTATCAATATGTAATGTGTAGAGAATTACTGGTAATGGCATGCTGCAGCCCCCTCAATAGACAGAGTGCTTCAGTTTTCTATTCAATCGTAGAAGCCATAGAAATCATAATTCGAGCGGTTGTCTAATAACGGAGGTAGTGAGGCTTAACGATCCTGTTCCTTGCCTCCTCCAACGTCATACCACTCTCTCAAAACCGAACTAGCGTCCAAACCTCAGGATTGGGATGCCTAGGGAACTAAACGTAACAGGGCAGCCAACGTATGTGACACCATTTCCGTTCGTTAATTCCATCTGCGGGTCAACAGCAGGTTGCGACAGGGATCCACTGACGCCATATCTAAGCACCTGCAAAGTTCTGGTGCAGAGAGGCAGAACTAGACCATTTGTATTTCCCCGGACTCGTTTGAAAATTATCGTACGTGCATCTTGCGTCTTTGTTTCTGTAAGGATGAGACCCTGTAGTTGCGCTTGATTCGTTGGCTTGATTGTGGAATTGGTTCCTCTTGTCTATATACATATGTGGGGTTATTAATGCAGTGTTGTCACGCCGACCGTGCAAGACCTACATGGTCCAACTTCGCTACGATGATGTAGTTTCGACCAATTCAGCCAGCGCCAGTGCAAGTTCCCATTCTATCAAAACTTTCCTGCGCAATTTATGCGGACAGGGATGGTTTTCTTATTTTCTGTTGTGTCTGGGAATTAGGAAGCGATTCAGAGACACTTTCTACTCTAATCAATATATATTATGACGTACTGATTCTGGAAGTTGTCTCTCGCTTATTTAGCCCCATGATCCTGCTGCGTTTCTCCATCGTTTGTTGTCAGAATGTCTACTTGTCTATCGTGTTCATCTAGAAGTCAGGAAGCGAATTCTAGGGCACTTTCTGCATTCTGAAATCAATATATATTATGGCATTACCGACTTACTAGAATTTGAACTCTCACGACATTTACCCATAATCATAACTTGCCGTTTCTCCATCGCTACTTCCAAAGTATTTACTACTATCGCGTTGATCTAAGTCTAGGAAGCGGAATT
>JAZHYW010005597.1:0-17117 GCA_037355805.1 Ixodes ricinus
TCCTTCACTCTTTAGCGATGCGTCACTCCTCCTCCCTAAATGCGACTATTACCTCACCCTACCTTCTTGAGTTGCGGCAGACTAAATCAATATTTCTTTTTGTGTGTAATTTTTATCTTCGCTTAACTGTAGTTAGTTCCAAAATAGATTATTATTTCCTTAACCACCAAGTTTTAAGGCTTTAATTATTTACAAAACATCCAGTATAATAAAGGCTATGATTTAAGTTAAAAAGTGAGTACTGCAGGTGAATTTTTTCGATAAACGGCGTTTTCGATAAACGGCCTTTTTGGAAATCAACAGTTTCTCTAAACTGATCTCTTCTCTAAACCATTGTTACCGATAAAACTGAGCCCGTTCTCTAAACGTGCTTCGATGGGTGGCATTCGATCAACTGTAGTAAACCCAAGAAAGGGAGGACAAAGGGCGGCGGTGACATATAAGTTGTCTGTGAAATGAAATTTTAGCCAGAAGTGGCCAGTGGGCTACGCTGGAGATTTTCATGTTCTTAGCAACTCCGCTGTTTGAGGTGGCGATAACGTTTTTGATACCCTGTTGCCGACAAACCAATTATTTTGCCTACCTCGTCACCATGACAACCTGCACGCTGTTTTCGTCGACCATTTCGTTACACTCGCCGGTCCTGTACTCACCGCTACACGCCGCTAATTATGCGATGGCATATTGAGCGCCCACTTTCTGGATTCCAACGGCGAGGCTCCGGCGTCCGATGCTGCTCTGATGCGTTTTTATTTTGTCGCGGGAACTCGCAATTTCATTAAAAACAACACACTTCATAACAACTTCCAAATATGAAACACGAATAAAAGAGAGCGACAGCCACCACGGCCATAATCTGCTGGGTCTCCGACTCCCTCTCGTGAAGGGAAACGGAAGTGGTCTCACAGTGTTGCCGGTGTTTTGTAGACTACAGAATTCAACCGTTCTTTGCGTTTACGCTGAAATAAAGAGATGAAAAAATTAGCAGGTAAGGAGGAAGTATGTCTGAAAGGGTAACAAGAAGCTAGCGCCACTCTAAAGCTGACAAAAACATATAAAAACTTACTAAGACTGGCAAAATCTCAAGCTCGAGGCTGTATAAAACGATGCAAAACAAACCAATTTTTTTTCGTTTTACGGGAACTTCGTCATTTCATTCAATCATTTTATCTTTGGTGGTCCCCCCCCTCAGGTCTGATTTGCAACTATGCTCAATTTATTTCTCTGGCCGTAAATGGGGAATCAGGAGCATTCAATGATTCACGCCAGCTCACTAACCGTGCCTGATTATCGCAGACATTTCACCTAATCATGCATGAAGAGCAGACGAACCTGAGACTATCCTTACGAAGACCTTCTCATTCGGGTCCCGCAGGGCCTCGTCTTTAAAAGGAGGACACCTCTGACAGGAACTCAATTATGAACCGGTATGACCTTCGTTTGGCGGTCTCCAGAGGATTCTGCCAGGAGTTTAGGCAAGAGGACAGAAGAAAGCCAGTTCCGCGACTAACTGGCCGCTCACTGCAAGGCCTACGAATTGAGCAAACCAGGGCTTGTCGGGTCCCCACAGGCGTCAGCGCGTTCTGGATCACCACGTTTGCGGAGAATAGTGTCGCTGCAGACGGAGAGTTGAGAAGACCGGCACCAGCGACAACTGCTGGACCGCTCACTCCAGAGGAGATGAGTTCGCCTCCTACTCCCTTTAACGCGCAGGCAAGGAAGGAAAAGTGACCGTCATTGCCCCTTACCTGCTTTGCTGCCATCAGCAAGCGCTAACGTCGTTCAGTAGGGGTGGCGTTCCGCTGCCAGTTCAGCAGTTCGCAAAATGGCTGGTGCCTCCCCTGATAAAGACCCTGCTCTGATGCGGGCATCGGTTCGTCCGCTAGCAAGCAAGAGGTCCCTCTATCCCGTTCTTTCGTTGACCATATTGGCGGACTGGCGACGGGTGTATCGCGAATGCCGGGGAGCAGACAGGTGCGAGCGATGCAGGACGCGCTGTTGAAACAACGGACCGGATGGAGATTCCTTGCTCTCTTGTGTGCTGATGTAGCCGAAGAAAGATGGAGGCGAGGAAAGGCAGCGCGTTGTAACTTCTGGGGTTGGGGAAACTCACTCTTACCTGGGAAGGTTCGGGAATACAGAGAGGCTGAAAAGTGCGCAAACCATTATCTGAAATGAGAAGAGAACTTCCTCTAACCCGTACCCTTTCCCTCTCAAAGTTCTTTTTCCCTCGCTTCGGTTGGATCAGGGGCGACACGCTGACCGATTGCGATTCTCCTGACCCCGCGTGATTCGCTTTGGTCGCGCAGTTCGCTGGTCTGCATGGCTCAACGCCATCGCTGGGCGAAGGCGTAGCGGTGGCTCGCTCTGCCGCCTGGTTCCGGCCGTTTTCTTTTTTCTTTTTTTTTTTCTTTTTTTGCCAGGACCTTGGCGACAACGCGGTGCCATGCATGCGGTGCTGGAGTTGCACAAAAAGCGCTGCGAAAGAAGACCGTTTTTGCCGTCCCGACGAGAAGGAAAATCTTCGGCGACGAAGATATTGTGTTTCAGTAAATCGTTTTGGCTCTTCCCGCTACGCCTACGCTGGAACGACGACGCTACTGCGAATGCGCGCTGGCCGTGGAAACACTATTGCGGAGCTGCGGAGACACCAGAACGGGGGCGTTCTTCTGCCGGACCAAAATAGCGTGGTTGCGTAGCGCGGCGTGCTGGCGTGGGTGCTCGTGAGACCAGCCTTGGCAGGATAAGGGCTGGGAAACCGGTCTGTGTGCTTCGCGATCGTGTGGTTCTGAAGGTGGATTGCATGCTTGCTGCTGAGAAATAGCCGCGGCAAATCTGTTCCGCGACTGCAACAGGTAGCGATTTATGGCTAACGTCCAAGGAGTCTAAATAATAGGAGGGGCGCGTTGCAATATTTGTGACAGCCTGGTCATAAAAATTTTAAACGATTTTGTAGCTAGCTGCGGCCGTCGATCTCACGGCAATTGGTGCGCGCAGTGGCGTCGAAGGCCGGGGCAGTTTGGGGGTCAAGGCCAGATATTCAGGGGGGGGACGCGAGAGCTGGAGGACCGCCCGTGTGCAGCCCGTTCTCCTGCCTTCCTTTTTACGACGCATACTGAAAAACAGCAGGATCTTTCGCATTGTTTCCTTATTTCACATGTGGGATTTCGCGTATTGTATCGTCGACGTGTGGCGATTGAATCTTCTTTTCCGGCGTGTTTTCCTGTCACAAAACCGGCCTGGTCCCGCTCGGGCCACGCGTATTGTAAAGGGCGCCGCGTCGGCTGCCTGCGGGGCCATGTGACCGCCGACTCGCCGCGGCTGTGTGTGGCACTCCTGGTTTGACGCTAGTTAGCACCTCGCCGGTCCCGACTGGGACCCTAACTTGACTTGTTTATGGCGCCACTGCGACTCCCGTTCGGGGGACGCGCTCGCTCGATGCTTGGGCGCTGCGGCTGCCCACTTCTTAGAATCCGGAAACGAGTTTGCCCAGATGCCCCAGTTGAGCGTGCATGGTATTGACTTTGTTTGGAGCTGGGGGCAACGGGTGTGTTACGCCGCAGTGACGGTCTTTTCCCTGTGTGTGTGTGCGTGTGTGCGCGCATTCGCGGTCGCAGGGGAGCGGGTGCTTTGTTTGCTTTCTGCAGCGAAGAGCACCGTTCGGTTGAAACCGGGAAACGGCGCGGCAGTCGACTTGGGAGGTTCGAGGGGCGCAACCCGCTCTTTCCTGTCGGCTCCGGGCGTAACCTCGGGCACCGCGGTAGAGGGGAAGTCCCGTCTGGACACGGAACGTCGCCTGCTTCTGTGATGCTACTCTGTGCGGTCTTCCTCTGCCGGAATACCCCAGTGCGTCGACCGTCCGTGATTCGCGACAGCGTCTGAAGCTTACTTTACCACCGCCTCTGGCTGCGCCGCATACGATCGAGACGAGAATCCATCGCAAGCAACCGAGCCTCGGGTGCTCCCCTACGCCTCTGCGAGCGTTCGATCGTGCCGGGCCGCGCCAGAGGTGCAGATTACCCACCGGATTGCGGCCACAACCTTCTGTCCGTGAAATTCAGAAAAAAAATTGCAGTCATGACAAGTGTCGGGAAGCCGCGGAGGACGCGGCAACTCCAGACCGCTGGGGCGAAAAAAGTAAAAAGCCGGCGCCTGCGCGACCTGCGCCCACGCACTATCGCGGAGATCTCCTCTCTTCCCCTGGTGTGAGGGATGGCGGGAAAGATCCCTTCGAGAGGTAATGAGCTTTTGAACCCGCCGGCCTTGGTGCTTTCCAATTAGGGGCTCCCCGGATGTCTCATCCAGCTTCGACGAGTTTTCGGAGAGGCGGCATCGGTCTTTGTGCTCTGTGTCACGAACCCCGCTAACCGCAGAGCATGGCATAGCGCAGAGGCAAGTCGCCGTCTTCCCGAGCGGGGGGTAGAGGAAGACTCAGAAGAGCCCTTGCGGGCATAGGTCACTGGGTCGGGAGATGGGGGAATGCCCTAGGAGCGGTAATTGAACCCACAAGCTCTGTCTGTCCGGTGCAACGCCTTAAAGGGGCACTGACACATCAAAATCATATTTTTTTTATTATCCGAAACGATTGAAAACGGTGCCGGGACATTACCCTCAAAATTCGAAACTTGGGAATTCAGTATTTGTGAATTAAAAAAACAATTTCCAAATGCTGAATTTGAAGTTCCCGCGCGGTCCCCGGCAGTGCAGTCAGTCAAATTTTGCGGTCTCCTGCGACTCGACTTTCTCTCGGACCTCCGCTGACCCGATGCGAGGAGGAGGCGAGCTGGCGGGATAGAAGGGAGCCGGCGCGGGAAAAAACCGGTTTCTTCGCCGACACGCCGATCTGCTCGAGCGCCGCCAAAGAGAGGACACAAATCTAGGAAGGGACATCTCACCGAACTCTGATTTTTGGTATTTCAAAAAGAAGGGCCGTAGTGCGTTCGCAATTGCGTTAAAAAACATGTTTTACGATTGCCATTATTAAATGTTATAGAAATGTCGCCTACAAAGCTTCTAAATTTCCTGATTTTTGACGTCATCGATCATAAGAAGCAAGGAGGTAGCGGCGGGAGATTTAAACGCCAAAAATAAAAAGGCGCGCGCGCGCGCGGGAAATTTTTTTTCGCGATGCGGTTTTTTTGCGTGTTTATGACTACAACTTGCGTCGTTTTAGACAATAAAAAAATATACGACCTTTGGGGTGTCAGTGCCCCTTTAACGGCTAAGGCGCTGTCTGGACCGGCAGAGTTTATGAACTCGCTGAGTTAATTTTTTCGCAAACTGTTTCCCCTTTGTCCTAAATAGAAAAATCAAAAAGTCGCCCTCTCCACCCTTCATTTTATGTTTCAAAACTCGCAAGCCCTGGCACGTCCTCTGATCACGGAACCGGAAGAGGTTCCGCTTGCAGCGTCGTCAAATCGATCTACGTCAGGTGGAAGCAATCGCATTTTGAATGCAGTTTGCAGGGTGTCCCAGCTATCTCAAAGTAAGCTGAAAAAAAAACGGAATGCTCCGAGCCGAATGAAACTAACTGTTTGCTTGCAGCAGTCGACTTGACACAGACAAAAGACAGTGGGAGGGGGGGGGGGGTCGGCTCCTCAGGGCAGTGCGGCGCCTCCTCGGGGCAGTGCAGCGCGGCTTGGCGCTTACCGATGCCGGACAGTTGTTTTCTGCGGCGAGTTGGTCGCCTTTACGGTAGGGCTGGGCGTCGATTAAAGAGTTTTAACCCGATTAATCGCACACCTTTTTAATCGATTAATTAATCGATTAATCGAGTCTCGTTGAATTTCCGTGCATAATATTTTTAATAAGTCAAAAATAATATTTGTTTTCTGATTTTGCCCTTGCTGGACGCGAGGTAAAGGGCCTAATACCGCAAGTTTTATTATGAACCAGCCTTGCAGTGTGTAGTTAAGAACAGTTCCGAAGGCACTTTGACACATTATTACTTCAGCTGCACCGAGGCAAGAGGTTCCGGTGACATTATCCGGCAAGAGCAACCTCCTTTGATTGTTCACACTATAGTCTCTCGCTGCTGCGCTAAACGGACACTCAAACGCTGTTGAAGTGGCCGGGAGACATGTAACCGTCTGCACCTTGTCAGGAGTTACAAATCTTCCCCCTACAGTTTACTTTAGGCTAAATTTTGACCTAAAGTTTGCCCTTCATAAGAGGTGTTCCCGTCCTTGTCTGCGTGGTGTAAGCGCTTACTTTTTGCTTTGTTTTGGTTCTGTTAAATATTATGGATTGAACCGGTTAAAAAGAGTTAATCGCGATTAAAGCATTAATCCAATAATCGATAAGGTTAATCGATCAAATGTCCAGCCCTGCTCTATGGTCACTCCTGTTTTACATTCTCTCTCAAAATTGCATGCCCGTCAATCATCATATTCCGCGACTGCCGTGTTGCAATGCACCAGGGATCGTACGGGCGCCCTTGACCAGACTTAACTGGAGGGGCCGCGACGGCGATCGCTGTCCGGAGTTGGCCCGCGGCGGGCAGTTACGAGTGTGCCCAGTTCAGACCAGCCGCCTTTGTGCCCTGCGTGCCACACTCGAGCCACTCTATGTGGGATCGTAGCTGCCAGAGTAGCGCCACGCTTTTCCCTGTGCCGCCTCTCACCGTGATTGGTCACACACGGTACCATGGCAACGATCTGAGCTGGCTCGGTTTCCGTAGCAACCCAGTGACTTCTCGTCACGTGACCTCGCAAGAGCCGTGATGTCACCGGTAAGATGGCAGCGCCCAGAGCTGGTGGATGAGAGCTTGGTCGGTGCGCGGTACTCGTTATGTGCCGCTACTTGCCGACGATTTCGTACTTCTTCGTGCTCTCTAACGCAGGTATAACGTGAAGATTTGAAAGAATGAGACTTTATTCCTTTCTGTGCAAGATAGCCCTGGATATTAGCACCCGTGCAACAGCATCAGTCATATCGCCGTAGCGGTGCTCGGACTCCTGGGTGTGTTCCAGGATCGATAAGACTTTTAGCATGCAATTTTCGCATACTCTTGGCTTTGTTTCAACGCAGGAGTGTCTGAGAATCGATGCAAAATGTATGCGTCGCATTTTGGGCTTTGGGGAAGTTGGTTTAACTCCAGGTAACCCCATATTCACAGAAACTTTTAGCGAGAAAGCACCTGCGATCTTTTCGTTTTGTACTAATCAAAAATTTTACGATATAGCTTTTCGGATAAAATGTTCCCAATTTTCTAGCTTCCTTTGAAAGATTGAATTTCTGAGAATCGAAACGAAAGGTATACCTCGCGTTTAGGGCCTAGGGGATTTAGTTTCAGCCCTGGGTCACCGAATAAACACAGCCACTTTTAGTGAGGAACAGTCTGCGATCTTTAACCTTTTGTACTAATCGACGATTTTACGAATTGGCTGTTCTGAAGGCTTCGATATAACGTGTTTCCGTTGCTATATGGCTTGCATTTGATCGCAGTGTTTTTTATTATTTTTAAGTGACAAGTTGGCGTTTGATCAAATGACGTGCATAAAATGATCTGCTATATAACAATGCATCAACACATACTATTAAACTTAGATGCTCAGAGGTATGTTCGTCTTTGTAATTAACAAGTGACAGACATAGTTATTTTTTACGAGTGTAATATTTATTTTCTGTAGCAGGGCCCGTTTTGTGCTCATTAACGTCAGTGTGCTATGATGTTATCATCATGTGTGTAGGGTTGTAAATATCGTCTTTGCAATGCCTACAAAGGCCAAAATGACGTCAGCCGACCCCAGCTCACGCATTGGACACGAAAACTGCGTCACTCAGACGTATGCGCTCGTCAACAATCAATTCGTCGACGAATATTTGAATTCGCGTTCGTGGCCAGTGAGTGCACTGGCGGAACTTATTATTACTTGCGAATGCCAAGTTCTATGGTGTGCTTAAAAAGCACGGCGGAAGCTTGGGGTCATCGCACCGGTGGCCTAGCATGTCGCGACCGCGTGATTTCACAGTTCGCCTTTGAGTTGAGGATTACAGCTAAGGAAGAAGTTAAAAATCATTTCATTGCCCCTTTAACACGAATATGTGTGCTACAGCAGATAAAAATATTGACTTTTTGCATGCCGGTCAACTTCCGCACGACCACTTGGCCTGTCGGCAAGAACACCTCATATCCGCCGTCCGTCTTTTTTGATGGCGTTAACAATCTTCTGGAGACCACAACGCTGTCCTTCTTGGTTTAACCCCGTTGACTGTTCATCGCGCAAACAAGGATGAGACGGTTGTCGGCGTCGCTCCTCTCCAGTCGGTGAGATAACCTCATCTTGAATGAATGATTGGGTCTTGAAGAAGTATGATGCTAAGCATAGATTCGCTTGCTATGGGGCAGTCGAGCAGCTGTCATGTCCCGAGGCAATCGTCCTGTCGTGGCACGGCGTAATCGGATTTTGTTCCATAGGAGCGATGTCCGAAACTACAAGGACGGTACGTAGGCCCCACGAATCGGCCGCCATCCCCGCAGCGCGGAAAACCACTCGCCTTGTCCGTGCACCTACGGTACTTAGCAGCTCTCGTCTCCCGACAGACCCGGGCTGCAAATCGTCTCACTTCACAGAACAAACAGGCACCGTTCCTCCAGAGGCCCGGCCATGCCAACGCTGTCTTTTACCACTTTTCAATCAACGAATGGAGATATCAACTAGAAAACGTTGCCGTCCGGCGTCGCTAGCAGCACTGTTACCATGGCAACCTCCCAGGCCCAAAATGGAGATCACTATCGGCGCTTCTGACGTCGTGCATCTAGATAATTTTGCGTCGTGTCGCTACTCTGGCAGCTACGCTGCCATATAGAGTGGCTCTAATCGTACCTGCCTCCCACACGAAAAGCCAGGGTTCGATTCCTGGGAGCGACGTGTCTTTTGTTTATCCCTGCATTTTAGTGTTCTGGCAAATTCGAGAATCCTGGTGATTGTTCGAGGGGCCAATGTTCTACGCGTCGAACTTTCCTGCGCCGATTATTCCAGAAGCTCGCGCGTGTACATAAGGGGCTTCGCGTAGCGGAGCCACAGGCAGTTTCGCCCCAGCGTTCGACTCTGCTGTCTCGCCGACTTCGACGCTCGCGACGCTTTGTTACTATTTGCTATTCCCTTTCTGTTTTGGCACAAGTTCGCCACATTAAACGTTTATTTCTTCTTGCTTTAATTATTGTTATTTTGGTCACCACCCGTGACAAAAAAAAATATATATATATATATATATATATATATATATATATATATATATATATATATATGTGTGGGAACGGAAAACGACGAGAATAAAAGGAGCGACGACCGGGGCGAGCGCACGCGGGGCAGTCGGAGCTTAGACACCGCGAGAACTGGTGTTCGTTTCTTCGTCTCCACATTTTTCAACGTGACAGTATACATATATATATATATATATATATATATATATATATATATATTCTTCCCAGTTGTATATATACGTATATATGGGTGGTTTCATCTCAAATCGTGCAGGCAAAAACGGTCGAATTTTTAATTTCGCTGAAAAAATATATGTTATGGCGTCGTCTCTAAAAACGCAGTAGCCACAAACGGCAAGTCCGTCGGATTTTTTTGTTCTCGACACGAATTTTAAAAGAGGCCGCGGCGGAAAGCAGTGTTTTTCACATCTGTCGTGGGTCGGATGTTTCGCTCGATCTCCCGTCGTGGATATTAAGTCCACATTATATTAACTTTTTCAAGCACTCTGTGGGCACAGGTAAAAGGCTTTAATACCATGAAATAATTTTAGGCGTTTTCTTTTTCTTTGTAAAAATGTCAAAAACGCCCCCTCGGTCAATTGTTGACGAACTTTGACAATTAAATACTGGCGATCAACTAGGGTTACATCAATATTTTTTATGTCTGTGGAGAGCCCAAAACACGCTTTTTATAGATATTATAAAATGATTTACCTGTAACAAATAGTCTTTGCGGGACGTTTACGTTAATGTTATGCGAAAACCAAAAAGTACCAATTTTAAAATCGATTTTCTAAAAAAAAAAAATTTTTTTTTGTTAAAATGTAGATATGCTAGTTGTCTACTCGAAAAGCAAGTCGAGAAAGTGTATATTTTGTTTGTATGTTCTATATTTAAGCCTCAATATCGGAAAATGACGTCTTCGTTTTGCAAGACCTAAGTCAGACAAAACAAAAAACAAAAAACGTGCGCTTCTATGAATTGTAAAAAAGTTTTCTTGAATTTTTGTCTGCGTTTTGTAATCAAATATAAACGCATTTTGTGGTATTGAATAGTTATTTATGTTTTGAAAAGAGCGGGAAACCACGAGAAACATATCTAATCAAATCAGCAGGCCTAGTAGACCTTCAATATCGAAGAGGCACAGATGTTGTATTTTTGCGATTGATAAAACTTTCACTGTAAACAAGCATGACTAGTTATTAGCTGTCACATTAGTAAGACATGAAAAGTCACCACGTCATAGATCTATTATATACAATTCTTTCCGAAACCAAACGCTAGGGTTTGTTCACCGCACATCGCACCGATATGCAGGGAATATCCTTTCACTGCCGTAATACACAAAAAGTGATGACACAGAAACGATCCGAAACACACGGAGAGATTGTCACGGAGAAGGTAGGGAATAAAAATAAATAAATAAGAATAAAATTACCCAACTCCGATCTTAACGAAAATTGCGGTAAAAAAATAAAAGATTTAGGTTCGAGCCGTGGCAAGGCGATAGGTCCACGCCTGGAGACAAAGAAGTCAACGACACGTAAAGGAAAAAAAAGTTAATTAAGACAGATTTAATTTAATTTAATTAACACGCTTTCTACAGCACCGTCAGGCCGCTACGCCATGAAGAAATAAACCCAACAAGTAAACAATGCTAACAAACAGTTAGTAACGAAACATAAAAAAAAAAGTTCAGCAGAACCGCACCCGAGAAACAAAGTTCAGCGGGGCGAAGAAACACACACGAAATAAAATTAAAAAAAAAGTCTTAACTGACCGACGCCGAGTCCAGTCCCATAACACTGAAGCCTGGCAGGATGATGGCGTCCAGATGATGCTCGAATCTATTCTTCACTCTGTTCCGCACATCCGTCGTGGCTGTGCGGAACAAAGTGAAGAATAGTTTCGAGCAGCGGTGCGCGAGAAGGTAACCGAGACGTAACATGCCTCGAGCTTCATATCGGGAGAGGAGCTTTCGAGGTAGTTACTGCATGCAGTTACTCAAACTTTCTCTTTAACCCTTCCCTTCTTAAATAAAAAAAACACGTCAGCCGGCGCTAACTTTTCATCTCGAGAGAAGACCACTCTTCACAAACGGTTATAGTTGCCAAGGAGGCTGACTTCGACCCAACTAGTCTCCGGGCAGAGTAGACACAAGTATATTTACCAACACGCTCGTTTTTGATGCTAGTCTCCGGGCTTTGCTGTTTCCAAAAGAGATAACCCTTCGGTGCTATCGGATTTCCGCGGAGGGAGATAGAGTATATAAAATTGAAAGAATAAAACACGGAGGACAAGCACAGGACAACCACTTTGCAGAGCACGGCCATTTCTAGGATAGGGCGTTCGAAGCTTGGGCAAATACGCGGTATCGTTTCACGCGTGCACGGATGGCTGGTTTCAAAATGTTCCCACATCCCTAACGAAACCGGCCCATCTTCGTGTGCGTGCGCGATTTTCGTCCCGCGCCGCGGTTTTAGCTCGCACGCGGCGTTGTTTTGGCAGGCAGAACTGTTGTTGACCGTCGATATTGTAAGGCCATGGTGTTCTCATCCTCCCGGGCAACAGTTAGTTTGCTTTCCCTTCTGCAATACTCTGACTGACTGACTACTTCTGGGTGGCCGTCACTGTTCGCCGCGTCAACGACACATTCGTACCATTTCACTGCTCGCGACACAGGGTGCGCTGCTCGCTTTACTGTCACGGGCCGTCCTATCTAACACAACGAGCGCGAAAGGTCGTGGTCGTCTGCTGGTTCCGAAAGGGCGGGACGTTCATATAGGCCAATGAAGGTCCCGAATCAATAGGACGTCTGCCGATTTCTATACATTAAAATTTACGACGCCTGCTGGTCTGTTAAGAAGTGTTGCTTTCTCTTTGAACTGCTCCAATGTAGCTTGCCGCCTATAATAAAATTTAAATGATCAATAAATATAACAGGGTGGAACTACTGTATTTCATTTTTATGTGGGTGCGTTGAAAAAAGTCAAAAATATTTCCAAGTTTGTGAAGACGCGCAATTCGCAAGTCCGTTTCAAGCCGTAAAAACACGTTTTTGTACGATATTGATGCTTAAATATAAAACATACGAACAAAATATACACTTTCTCGACTTGCTTTTCGAGTAGACAACTATCATATCTACATTTTAACAAAAAATAAAAAAATAAAAAATGGGTTTTTTGAGAAAATCGATCTTAAAATTGGTACTTTTTGGTTTTCGCATAACATTAACGTAAACGTCCCGCAAAGGCTATTTACTACAGGTAAATAATATTATAATATCTAGAAATAGCGTGTTTTGGGCTCTCCATAGACATAAAAAATATTGATATAACCCAAGTAGATCGCCAGTATTTAATTGTCAAAGTTCGTCAACAATTGACCGAAAAAGCCTTTCTGACATTTTACAAAAAAAAGCAAAACGCCTAAAATTATTTTATGGTATTAGAGCCTTTTATCTGTGCCCACAGAGTGCTTGAAAAAAGTTAATATAATGTGGACTGAAAATCCACGACGGGAGATCGAGCGAAACATCCGACCCACGACGGATGTGAAAACACTGCTTTCCGCCGCGGCCTCTTTAAAATTCGTAAGTCGAGAACAAAAATCCGACGGACTTGCGGTTTGTGGCTACTGCGTTTTTAGAGACGACGCCATAACATATATTTTTTTCAGCGAAATTAAAAATTCGACCCTTTTTGCCTGCACGATTTGAGATGAAACCACCTATACAATCCAACTTCATGTTTACAAACAAACCGGAGCGCCCCTAGCGGACGCCACCGGCGCCGCGCATGCGCGGTGGATGGTGGGCAAGAAGTCCGCCGTCGCCCATAAACAAACCATTGAATTTCGTTGTTGTCGGCGTCGGTGGGAGTCCCCGTGCTCTTTTTCGCGTTGGAATTGTTGATTTTACGTCCTCCTAACAATGTCTGACTACTTGAGCGGCTTCAGCAAAACTAACGGGGCAAAACTTTGCGTGAATAATGTGACGTGCGGCGATTAATTTCACGTGGACGCCGCAGAATGGGCGCTAAGGCCTGACTCCAACGATGAGATTCTACTCGCTATTTTCAGTCGCGACGTCGCCCTGGCTGCAAAAGTGTGGACCGTAGCTGAGATGGTGGACGTCGATACTGAAAACCGCAAGTAGAATCGGGCATTACAAGTCGGTGATGGCACTGATAACAATGACCAACATATCCTTGTATCTATTGTTTACACTTAGCCTACTTACCCTAACCAACCTTCAAAAGTGCTTTGAGGCCTGCACTTAGCTCTTATCGCAATTACCGGGTCAATGTTTGGTTTACGGGCCGCTGTCGTTTGAACGAGCTGACCGCAAAAAGCAGACAAGTTTGAAAGAGCAGACGACAGTTCGAACGCATCCGCAATGGAGTGCGGGCAAGAAGCACCGCGTCCCGCGTCAACAAACCATTGGAATGTCACGTTGTCGGTGTCTGTGTGAGTCTGCATACTCTTTTTTGCGTTGGAATTGTCGATTCTACGTCCTCATAGCAATGTCTTACCACTTTAATCGCTTGAGCGAAATTACCAAGGCTCGTTACGCTGCTAAACTTTGAGTAAATAATTTGACGTGCGGCGATTCATTCGCATGAACGCCGCAGAATGGATGCCAAAACCATCATGAGATTCTTCTAGCTATTTTCGGTCGCGACGTCGCTCATGCTGCAAAAGTGTAGACGGTAGCGGTGATGATCGACATCGATACTGAAAATCGGAAGCGGGAACAGACCAAGCGAAACAAGTCGGTGATGGCCACTGGTACCAATGATCAACATCTTGTATCTACTGTTTCCACCGAGCCTACTTAAGTCTTTTGAGGCCTGCAATTACTTCTTATTGCAATCACCGGGTCAAAGTTTGGTCGATGGGCCGCTTTTGTTTGAACGAGCAGACGACAAAAAGCAGACAAGTTTGAAAGAGCAGACGAAAGTTCGAACGATCAGGCGGCCGTGTGAATTTGAAGACGCACTGAACCCATGGGTGGTCCGGACAACTTGGCGGTTTTCTCTCGTTCATGTTGGAACAAAACAAATACATCTGGCGACCACAAAGTGTTGCCCGCACAAGCAATCGTAGTTCGACAGCGTCTGGTTTGCCCTTTTCACAGCTACTATCCACGTTCTCGGACGAACGGAGGGGGCAGAAACACATGAAAACTGATCTTCAAACCTTTCCGGACTCTCTTGGTACAGCCCCCGTCGCAGCATTTTGACGAGAAGGCAGGTTTTTTGTCTGATTTCTTCTAAAAGAACACAGGAATGCATGTCTCGCACGGCGACTTCTGCCCACCGCCCCAGACCGGAAGTGCGCCCGACGCGCCACCACCGCGGCGTGACGTAGGAGAGTTGAGTTCGTGTATAGACCTTTTCCGCTTACTCTCGCCCCCGAACCGCCAAGCTAGACAGTATCCGGCATGGGCGACGAAAAAATATTAACACATTTCAACCTGCAAATAGTAAAAAAATAGAGAGGAGACATAAGGAGAATGTGTGGCGGTTACGCTTTTCTCCTAAATGCATTCTATTGGCGTGGCGACGGCAAACACAATGTTTTCGCCCATACTGGAAGTGACGACAATCCAAGATGGCGGCGCTCTTGAAGAAAGGGTCTATATATACAGGGTGCTTCACGAAAGGTGACAAATTCGGATACTGCGAAAACTACGCGTCCGCAACAAAAAAGGCTTGTGTCTTTGGCGCTGGGCCAGGGGCCTATTCGCAAAATTATTAAAGTCCGAGGCAATTAAATCTGTCAATTATTTTTGCGTAATTAACTTTTTTAATATTGTGTTTTGGCATAGTTTTCAATTGAAAAATTGCTCAGCGTCATCGAAAACACTAAATCAACAAATTGCAGAACAGTAGTACGTGAGAGTTTTATGGTTTCTGAAAAACCGTACAACTCGACGGGGTTTTAAGTTTCGGTTTGCTATCGGAGCGTATCTTCGCCCGGCAGCACCGCGCCCCGTGGAGAGATAGTGCATCCAACCTCTGCTGCGCTGTCATCGCGCGACGCAGCAGAGGCTGGCTGCACTATCTCTCCACGGGGCGCGGTGCTGCCGGGGCTGAGATGCGCTCCGATAACAAACCGAAACTTAAAAAACCCGTCGAATTTGTACGGTTTTTCAGAAAGCCGTAAAATGCTTCGCGTGCTTTCTATCGTTCTGCAATTTGTTGATTTAGTGTTTTTTGATGATGCTGAGCAATTTTCTAATTGAAACCATGCCCTTAAACCCAATAATAAAAAAGTTAATTACGCAAAAATAATTAACAATATAATTATCTCGGACTTTAATAATTTTCCTAAAAGGCCCCTGGCCCAGGACCAAAACGACACAAGGCTTTTTTTGGTGCGACGCGTAGTTTTCGCAATATCGAATTTGTCCACCTTTCGTGAAACACCCTGTATATATATATCATACAAAATGCCAATCTCAAACCTCTGACATGTTTTTTTTTTTTCTTTCTCTTTGTGTTGTTTCAAAATCGTCACTCACGACACGTTTGAGACTAAATGAATGCCAGGTTTTTTTTTCGCCAGCTCTGCATGATGGTCAATTTCCTCGTTTCTTCATACTGCCTACTTACTGCATGTGTGGAACATCTGTGGTTTTGATAGAACCGAGTTGGATGGACATCTGAGAATTCTAACTTATTAGTTAATACCCTGAAGGTGGCAGATTTCGAAATAGATACTTTTTTTTATTATAAGCTCGACCACCAGTTCCAACTAAGTATTCTTAATCCTAAAGTTAGATTGAACGGAAATGTATTACCAGATGCACCACTCGCTGACAGTAACTCTGTTAAATGGCCACGACATTTCAAGATCCCTCCTCAGTCATACTTGAGAAAAACTAATATTTTTTTTCGGTTAATATAGGTTAAAACCGGCTACCGGTAAATAATTTACGGTTACGGTTACGGTTTTTATAAATTTGAAATAACGGTTTCGTTGCGGTTATGGTTACTCAAAAAATTTCGTTCCTAAACGGTTTTCGGTTTCGGTTACGGTTACGGTTTGAGTCCCTGGTTTTATGTTGAAGAAAAAAGAATTAAGCTGCGGGGGGGGGGGAGGGGGTATTTTTTCAAACTTTTTTTGCCGTTTCCAGTTTGCCAGGAATTCAAGATAATTCAGCCATACGGATAGACATATGGAGATATAGGTTGAGAGGCACAATATTTACATATATATGTTTGAATTTGTAACTGCATAAAAATAGAAACACATTCTTCGTGTATTACAATTATAAATTATAACTGCTTTATTTTTTTTCTCTGATTTTTACAAAGAATGTGTTTTGGGGCTACGGTAAGACCAAAGAAACAAAATCACAAAAAGAACCTTGCGCAGCTCAAAATGCCGCACGTCCTGTTGCTCCCGACTTTTATACAATACATTCTTCCTTCTTATTTTTCTTTTTAGATATCGATCAAGAAATGGTATTTGGTCACAATTTTATTATGCAGATATGATTTCCCATGTGATATGTCAACATATGTGGCTTGTACGAATGACATAGTAGCAGTAGTTGAATACATAATGGTGGGGGATGCGTGGTCTTTTAACATTTCCATTCACACCACGTTCCAGCTCGTTTTGAATAAAACCTTTGAGAATATTCGGAGGGTTGCCAACAGAAATGTTTGGGTTAATAGACCGTTTTGAAAACTCCATCGAGCAATATTAGTGGTCGCCGTTTCTTCGGCACGAAGCGTGAGGTTGAACCCCAGTCCTCGCCGAGCGCTGATGCGGGAGAGTACGCGTCCAAATCATGGCGGACAGGGAGAATTGTCGCAGCAGCCACTAGATGGAGCTCGCTTTTGAAAAATGGTCTTTTTAAACAAGCCAGCATAGGGTACAGACATAGCCTTAT
>JAZHYW010005599.1:0-50197 GCA_037355805.1 Ixodes ricinus
GGGGTGACTCATGCCCCCTCCCCCTCCCTTAAAGAAAACGCTGCGTGGCGTGTATCCGGTCGTTCTGTCCCAAGCGGTTTTCCGTTCCCAGCCAGGTGCTATGAGCAAGGTTCAATTCTCGCGCTCGCGAAGCGTCACGTGTTCCAGGATATACATTACAGTTATGCCGAGGCCAGACGAACAAGCCGGGCCCGCAATTGATCCCCGCGCGACCGCGAAACTTCACGTCTTGAGGATCTATTACACATCCTGCCCAGGCAAGACAAACAAGCAGAAAAACAAGCTCGGAAGCAAACAACGCCATGGTTACTTGTTCCAGTATTCGGCCCGTAAAAATGGACGAGTTCACGAGTATGAAAGGCAATCTCGCTGGAAAGTTTGGGTTTAAAGTAAACTCCAGCGGTGAAGTTTTTAACTCGAAGGAAGTCCACTGCATCATCTGCAAAAAGCCGTTTTCGTACAGTGGAAGCGTAAGTTCGCTTCAGTATCACCTACGAGCGAAGCACCCATGTACGCCGCTGCAGCAAGGACCATCCGCCAAAACGCAGACAACAATCAACGCCTTCTCATCGAGGCCCCTTTTTCTGAAAAAGAAGAAAGCATCACCCAAGCCCTGACTTCTTGTCTTCCTGTCGCAGAATGTGGACAAACTTCTTTCTCTTCGGAGCTGGAGCAAAAATATGCGAGTCTTTGAATCGTTGAACTATATGCATCCTCAATTCTAAATGTCCTTTGCGCCGTGTAACAGAGAGTAAAATAAGTCTTCAAAGGCAAGACGAGTTGTTGCATTCTTTTTAATATATTATTTATAAAAATCAACGCAACCGATTAATCGATTAATTAATCGATTAAAGGGTGGCGATTAATCGGGTTAAAATTTTTAATCGACGCCCAGCCCTACTAAAATTCTACATTTACGAAGATATCTTTCTCTGTTTCTTGTCAGTTATTTTGTCCGTTATTTTATTTCTACATGTCTCGGGGATCAGATTATAATATAAAGTACACCTCCTGCTTTCTTTTTTGGATACTTTGTTTTATCTACTGAAAAAAAAGGCCTGTACAAATTCGGGCAAAATCAGACGTGATATCATTTATCTCTTTTTTTCTATTTATTGCGTGATTTCGGTACTTAGAAATTTATGCCGCATCCTGGTTCGTGTCTTTTTTTTTAATCTTTATTCCATATTCAATAGATATATTTACATTTTTTACACTCGCTCTCGTGTCATCTCGAAGTCGCCCCCTTTATTTCGCCTGGTTTCCAATAACCCATTCTATGTACAATTTGGATTTATCATGGTGCGGTCTATAAGATGATGTTTGAAACTTTTTATATATACAAAAAAAGAATTATATATCACGAACATAAAATATAAAAATAGACATTAACTCGAAACTCTTCTTCGCTCCGTATTGTCTGGGTGTAGAAACTCAGAAAGTCCTTATATCTAAAAACAAAACAAAAGCATATCTAGACAGGGTTTTGTTAACAAGTGCTCATATCTCTTACCTGATTATTCTAAAGGGTTCTGAAAACCTTCGGTCATTCTATTCTTGCATTTCATCTCGACGCACTCTCCGATTCATCGCGTACCCCAACAGGTATACGGCTTCGCGTCCCCCGAGAGATACCATTGACTTTTCGAGTCTCGGTCCGTGACGCGTTTGACGCCTATAGGTCAATGACCGGTGGCGTGTTCTGCGGTAGGCACGCTGCGGAGAACGGGACACGGTTGTCTCTCCCATCCTTGCGCACCGGTCCTCTTCCAGAGAGCCTCGATATAGGAGAGCGAGCGACTGAAACCATGGAGAGCCTTTGCAATTCAATGGCGGACACTTCCCACGCAAAGCGGTTCCTCGTGCGCATGCGCAAGTTGCCGGGTGGCGAGGAGGACAGCGGCGGAGTTCGCCCCACCTTCCTGGCAGCCCGTACCGCAAACGCGACAACCAATCACGTGACGTCGGTCGAGCACGTGGAAACACTCTGAAATCTCGGCACACCAGTTTCTTCAGGGCAGCCTCTCCGGTCTCCCCGAAGGAGACGACCGAGACGCATCGAACTCTCGGTTATGCTTCGGGGAAGTCGATATTCGGCTGCAGCGTACGTTTCCCTGAACGCTGACGGCGCGAACGTTTCCCCGCTGGAATAGAGCCCATGCTATGCTGGGATCTCGTGGACGCTCTCCCGAACATCAATTACGACAACGCGAGTTAATCGAGGATGTTGAGTACGGGATGGAGAGCGAAAGTACACGCGAGACGAGCATACGCTAGAAAAAAATTCGCATGTTTTTTAGTTTTCGGAGCGCTCCCGGAGTGCTCTTGGATGTGCTCTTGGGTGTGCACTCGGGGCGCTCTTCGAGTGCTTTGTGCGCTCGCAGCAAATGACCAAGCCCAAATGAGTGGACCTGCCGGAAGGATAAGTTGGGAACTTGAGACGACGTCATGCTTGGTACCCCGCGCACAGCCCGTTGTTTTGGAGACGAAACGGTTACGTGGTCGCAAGGCTTGTCGCACGAACCGCGATGGATGATGCTGCTCGTGTTCGTCTTTCAGTAAAAAAAAAACAAAAAAAACACGCGGTGCGCAATGTTTGGTAAGTCTCTTTTTGACTCCGACAATCGCTTCTTGAATGTCACGTATAGATCGTGCTTGCGCGTCCAGGAATACGTATCGAAACGTCGTAGTAAACGTTTAGCCTTTCCTTTTCACGTATACAGGTACTACTTGCTGGCCTTATTTGAGCACGTGGTTCGCAGAGCATCATCAGAACTATGTTTTCTTTATGCCTTGCCAAGAACACCAGTCTTGACATGAG
This sequence comes from Ixodes ricinus, assembly GCA_037355805.1. Lineage (NCBI taxonomy): Eukaryota > Metazoa > Arthropoda > Arachnida > Ixodida > Ixodidae > Ixodes > Ixodes ricinus. The sequence continues at coordinate 2,822 of JAZHYW010005599.1, forward strand.
CCAGCAGCGTGAAATTCAACCCGAGTTGTTGTTGGCAGACGATAAAATGGGGGTTAGTTCTGAGGTCGCGCTGCGAACATTTCGCTCAGATATGGCGTCCAGTGATTAACAAACTATACAACGGACGAAACACCTTAGCAGGCTAGCATTTTAATTAATTGCTCCTTATTCGCGTTAAAAAAAACACATTCAAAACGCCCACCTTACAAATGCAGACCTGGTCATGTAGTGAAAGGCGTCGCCCACGTTTCCTCCCTCACACAAGAACACGCCGTTTTTCAGCCAAGTTAAGTTTCTAAAATTAACTCCAATCGCAATTTCCGGCAATGCATTACTCCGTCGACGTCCGAGGACCTGCGGACAGAGCGACGTCCATCCGGTCCGACGCGGGGGCGGCCTCGAAAAAAAAGGCAGCGGCAGGCGGCGGCGGCAAAGCGGGCTCGCTCCGCGGCCCGCAGAGCCCGTAAACGTGTCGCTTTGTTTGGAGCCCAAACAGAGCGTCGGGTTGACCGGGTCTACCCTTCTTTGTCCCCAGCCGAGTTTCCGTGGAGCGAGCGAAGGCCCCAGCGAGGAAAGCTTAATTCTCTCGCTCGGGATTGATTAGCTGCCAGAGGCAGGACCCGCCTCGACGACACTCCGGGTGGAAGTGGGGCCTCTTATTGTGCGTTCCGCGCGGCTGTCGACGACCGCGGGATGCGCGAACGCGAGGAGGCGGTCGTCGAAGAGGCGCTCGACAAATTGCGCCTTACAACGCGCCAAGGGTGCTACCCCCTCCCCTCTCGCATATGCGACAAAATTACAACGCGAGGATTACAACGCGCGACGTGTCGCGCGGCTCAACACGGGACGTGCGCGTGAATGCAGGAACGCCGCGTTCGAAAATTGAAAAGACGGCAGTTGAAGATTCTCCGTGCGACAAATGTGCTCGTTTCTTGGCGAGTTTTGGTTCGAGGGATAAAATAAAAAATAATCGTAATTCGGAATGAAATTTAAAAAAAAACGCTACGTTTAGGTGGTTTGCTGTAAATGTGGCACTAAAGTGAGCTTCTGATATCGTGTTTTTATGGTGTAAACTCATATCTACGCGCTCTAAAAGTTCTGAAAAAAACAAATTGCGATTTCGCGTGTTTTCTTTTTCTATTTAAATTAGGGCTCGGCGTCGATTAAAATTTTGAACACGATTAATGACCACCTTTTCATCTATTAATTAATCTATTAATCGGTATCGTTCATTGCCGTACATATTACTTTTTAAAATGTCAAACTTACTGTTTTTATGCCTTTGCTGATTATGTGATAAACGGCGCAATGTATATACTATCGGGTACGACTGAAATACGAACAGCGGAACGCGGGGCCTACAATACATGCTGCGCCGCCTAGAGACAACAGCCTCCGCATCGCCTCCTCTCCCTTCATGAAACGTCATCACAGTCGGATCCGCTAACTCGGCCACTGGGCCCGAGTCCCACCTTCGACGCGCTGATTGAACACGAGCCCCGGTCAAACACTGACGCAGCACTCGTGCCCAATCTCAGGCCTCGATCGATCTGACTGTGATAACGGTGCGGAGGCCTTCTGCTTGTCTTGGTGGTGTTGTCCTTCTCCACTCTGCAGTTTTATCAGTTCCCAGTTGTCCCCATAGGTGGCGCAGCATGTAACGTAGGCCACGCGCTCCGCTCTTCCCATTTCAATCGTACCCGACATTACAATTTCATATTTTACATCAACCTTGATGTGCTGTTTTTAGAACAGTCAAGAGACACCCACCCTCAGCCGCAGAAGCAAAAAGGCTCGTTGACATTCTCCGGAAATAGCGAACTCATTTGATTGTTCACAATGGTCTCTGCTGCGCTAAACGGACACTCGCGCGGCGTTTAAGTGGAAGGGAGACGTATAACCTTGTCCACTTAGTTTGGAGTTACAGATCTCGCCCCTACAGTTAACTTTAGGTAAAAATTTATCCTAAAGTATGCCTTCATACAGGCACACGTCTCCACGTCTGCGTGGTAAAAGCATTGAATTTGTACTTTTCCTTGGCAAACTTCGACCCCCCCAAAAAATTGTTCGCCATTAAGGTATTAATCGATTAATTGGTAGGTTAGTTGAGCATGTGCCCAGCCCTATAATAGAAATGCGACCAAGTATTGCACATGCCCCTTTTTCTGAAATATCTATGAGAAAAGGGTCGTTCTGCACTGCTGTGGTAACGATTTAGTACAGAATCTTGTCGCGCATAATTACCATTTTGTACGTTTTGTAGGCACTTAGGGCGCCTAGAGTGAGTTGTCGCCATAAAAAGACGAGCTCCAAATCCGCTAAAGTTCTCCTTTAATTTAGTTGTAGCGTCAGTGCTGTTTATTCTTATTTTACCTTTGAGGTTTTCGTCTTTCCCTCTCCAAAACTTCATGAAGCCTCGCCACTGCAACGTAGAACCAAACTTTTGTTTTTCGACTTCGCGTATTGACATAATTAGCGATGTTCACAACGTACGTACACGAGGCCTTAGTTCGAAGCAGCCTGGAGCCTCTTTAGTACGACTATATCTGCTTTCTCAAGTGTCACGAAAGACCGCTCTCCTAGGTATTATTTAAATACATAAGACAAATTAAAAGCAAACAGAGGGAAAATATTGTTTCTAGAAATGACAGATGCCGCACAGCAACGAATTTTGAGTGAACGCACACCCCTTATCGCCGTCTCTGCAGCATAACTTTCGTTGTTGTTTTTTGTTTTTTTCGACTGCGTGCGCAACCCTCAAACAAACAAGCCAAAAGACAGATAAAACAAAAAGCGAAAAAGAAGAGATGGCGGCACTTTTACGTCTGAAGAGGATCAACCCGTAAGACCCGAGCGGCACGCGCTACCGATCACGGGACGCACTCGACCCCGACGCCATTAGCTCCGTCCGTCTTTCCAGTACCGCGGGTTAATCTCCATAACGGCGTTGGAAAAAAGCGCAACAAGCAGCGAGAGCGGCGCGGAGAGGAAGGCAGCAGAGGAGGAAGAGAAGGACGCGTTTCAACGTATCACAACATACACACACACAGAGCGAGGGTCTTCCACGCCGCCGAAGTGTTCGACCCGTTTTAGGGCTCCCGGCGAGCGCTCATTCATAAACATAGCCCCCCAAACAACTCGTCCTACCGGCACGAAGCAGAAGCGGCGACCGGCTGCAGCGCCGGCAATTTCCTGATCACGAATCCCACCTGACCCGGTCCAAAGTCGACAGTCAGTGCGCGCGTGCGCGTGCGTTCGCGTGGAGGTTGACTCTATCGAATCTAGATCGGGGCTGTGCAACCGCTTCCTCCTCAGGCGACCCTTTATCATTCCGACTTTTGCCTTTATTCAATCTGTAGACTTCACCGAAAATTTGGAAGCTGCTTCAAGTGACAGCTTGCGCGTCAAACCGGTTCCGCGTAGCGGGTGGGAGCTTCTTCTCCCTCAGCTTTGACACGTCAATGCGAGACGATGCTGCGGTGTTCCGCAGTGGGAGACGGCTCAATGCCGCTGCCCTTCCTTCCCCCTCCTGTGTCACCCAGCCCGACTCACCTTTCAATACCGCCATTGCCTCGATCCATGGGTCACGCCGCTTCGGAAACGTCCCTGAGCTGCGGCGATTTCTCTCTTTTTATGATTTTTTTTCCAACTCCTTTTCTCGGCCTCGCCATGTCAAAGTCAACTAGACGTCCACCCTCTCCGCGTTTTTCTCTCGTTACAATATTACGTTTCCGCACGAACTAGTGCATTGTGTGGACGAAATGTTCGTGCCTGTCGGTTTAACGGAGGGATCCGACGTTTCTTCCTCTTCCCGAAAGTACGGGACGAGAGAACTTCGTACAAGGATCCGGTGACACGCATGCATTGAGAGTTTTTGAGCATCCAAAAAGCCGTCAAAGGCATTGTGCTCGACAGAAATAAAATGCACTGCAACGCTCGCGTCCTGTCAGTGCGATAGTTAGGACATATTGCTGATAAGCGGTTTTCTATGCATTATTACAAGAAGAACTACGCTCGGTTGCAAGTGCAACCTGCGCTCCATACATGGTCATTTACGCATCATTATAAGAACAACTAAGACTTAAGACATCTGCTTTGACGGCGTTGCTTTCCTTTGCGTACCTCGCGTTTGGTTGCCATAGTAACCGGCGGTGGCATATCGCCGTATATTAAGAATTATTAGGGAGTTTTAGAATAGCGCACGCTAAAGCTTTGCGGGCGCAAAGAATAGCGTCGTCGCCACTGGACCTGCTCCGAACGCAAACCAGGTTTTGCGCTTTGCGTGCGCAATTTAGCGTGCGCTATTTCTCGGAAATAGCGTGCGTACGCAAAGAGCCTTTGCGCTTCTCCAAGGAGGATTCGTGATGAGAAGTTGGCTAAAGCCAAGACGAGCAGAGTTAAAAAAATGGCGGCTCCCAGGATTACGTTGGCGGCTGCTTCGGCGGCGTCGTGAGTGCGACGTCGGCGGCATCCTCGCGACTGCGATTTTCAATACGGAACGACATTGTACTCGGTTTGGCAACGATCACCGGCACCTTGATGCTTTCGACGCGCGAATATTTCTCGGCGAAGGTACAATGTGGGAAGGTCAGTACACGAGACCTCTCTTGCCGAGGCGACGCAAGCGGACACGACCGGTCAACCGCTCGCGTCGCATTCTCGTGTTTAAACTAATCTAAAATGCTACTCTGGACCAAAAACTTTTTTTTCTAAAGTTACAGCATTTCGTGTGTGAAATAAAAATTGTGACTGTATCTTGGTGGCGTCGCAAGCGCGAGATGCTTGGGATTTTGCGTCGCGACGGAGAAACGCTATTCTAAAACTCTCTTGCGTCGCGTGCGCTAATACAAGCGCTAAATTTAGCGCTAGCGTGCGCTAAAATTGCGTACGTTATTCTAAAACTCCCTATTAAGCGTCTACCTTCCCGCAAAGCAATTGGGAGAGTCAGTTGCTGCAATTTAAGGGGGGAGCTGGATGAATGACGGCGGCCAAACTGCGCAAACGATTTAAAAAGAAAATAAATATATTACAGTTTGGGATTAAGAATGGTGAAGCGTCATGGCCAATGCCACATTGCATACTTCATCTTATTTAGGTCTATAGACGTATGTTCAGCCTCATCTTTGGTAGATTGAGGCAATTCGTTCTCCCAGGTGCTTTGCGCAAAAAGTAGGCACTCCAGCTTTCTTAGAGTATAACGAGGGGACCATAAAGTTGGTTCAGACATTTGCGTAGGATCATGACCAACGGCGTTACCACCGCATATTACTGCTTACGACGAGCTCCAAGGGTCGATTGGGAAACCGAGCTCCGCGCAACGCGTCGTAATAGTGGAGCACAAGGAGACGTAACGCGGTCCATCCAAGTCAAATGCCTATATCTGTAACTTTAATGCTCTCAGCAAAACGTCGGCTGCAACTCTGACGTTTTCAGAACGTGTGTGTGTGTGTGTGTGTGTCTTTGTTTCTTATTTTTTTAAAGTGATATAGTGTTCAATTTTAAAGTAAAATATATTTTATAACACTGGCTTTTAATGAAGAGCTATTGACACGACGTCCATTCTTTAATTGCGGTTTATTTTTTTATTTATTTGGATACCTACATTTCCTAAACTGCATTACAGTAAAAAAAAAGGGGGGGGCATACAAAAAAACAGTATACACGATCAAAAAAATTACAACAAAACAAATATCAAACCTCGTTATACACATAAAAACAACACAATTCAAGACTGAGTGAAACTAGAATATAAAAGATTTAAACAAAGGACTGGATTTTGTCAAAGAACAGCTCCGGCATTCTAATTTCTACAACGTCATGGGGTAATTTATTCCAGACATTAATAGACCGTGGAAAAAATAATATTTAAAAACATCAGTTCTATATATATATGGACGAATATTTTTTGAATTATCTATTCTGAGAGACATGTAATCAGTCTGCTGAAGATATGTTGATTTACAGATACAAGTATTGGTACGAAATATGTTAAATAAAAGTTTCAAACGGAGGCATTGACGCCTCTGACTCAGAGGCCTCTGCTCCAGCCCAGAGACGACTTAAGTTACACTTATTCTGAAATCATACTTTCCCGTAACAAACCTGGCAGCACGATTCTGTATTTTATTTCAACATGATCTTCCAAATAAAGCTTATACGGGTCCCAGATTGTACATGCGTAACCAAGAATGGATCGTACATGTGAGAAATACAAGCTTTCTTTAAGCGACGATGAGGACAACCTAAAATTACGTTTAATGAAACCTAGTGACCGACCAGCCTTTGCAGTGATTTAGTCCGGAAGCAAGGGCCCGGGCCCGTTGAAACAGAGAAAACAAAAACAAGGAGCGGGGGAGGGGGATTTATTTTAACTAGAGCTTCGCTGAATACATTCGCAGAGTAGCTTAACTTCCTATATTTCCACTAAACGCGCGAGCCAGGGAACAATAAATGCATATGAAGGGGTAAGACCATTACTTTAAAAATACGGGTTTGTAGCAGATGAGAAAGAAAGAGAGTGAGGAGGAGAGACCAAATACGTTTTCGGTTCACCGACTAGAAGAAATATAAAGAAGTGCGTTTCTAGTTACCGCCATTACAGCCAGAAAAAGTCGATAGTTTCTTGCCACAGTCAGCAAAACTAACGCGGCTCGTGCGGAAGACCTTCACAACCCAGACCTAGTTAAAACATTGCGATTGTAAGAATTAAAAAAAAAAAACAGCATGCCCCTTTTTCTTTTTTTTTCTTTCTCTCTCTCTCTCGAGCGCACATTTGCGGTAATTCTAATACCCTTTACTGCACAGCGAGGTCGCAGAGGGACAAAGAAACCCCCAGAAACATAAGAACAAAAGTTCGCCGCTCCCCGTCGCCGCTATAATTGTGACAAGCTATCCGCCTGACTCCATTGCTATCTGGAAGTAACGAAAACGAACGACGGAAGAAGTTGGAGGATCGATAGCGGAAAAGGGGAACGTGACCGATGACGCGGGGTCGAATGGAAGTGTGGCGTTCTTAGCCGGAGGCAGCAAGAATGCGCCGAACAGTTTTCAATTTAAATCTGTTTTCCAATGGACAAATTTCAAATTAAAGCGACGCGAGAAATCGTGCTGTAAAAACAGATTGCGCGTGAACGGATTGATCTTCTTTTATGAAAGACGTATAGTCCCGTCTATGTTCTTTTCGTTTGTTTCAGCCGGCGGAAGACAAAGTAAGATGACGAGAATTCCTTATTAAAACTGGTACCTAGCTCGAGCGGAATTTTCATTATTGTGGCTGATATTTGTGTGATCTGACAACGTACGTTAAACAATCCGGCGGTTTCTTTTCATTACCCTTAGAACTTCTTTCTAGTTACTATTTGAATACGTTTTGCATTTCGTTCGTATCTGTTCGACCGTAATACGAGAAGCTCCATAAAAGGGCACCGTATCACTACAACCAATTAGCTAGAACGATTTTAGCCGACGGCCATTTTGCCAACACGACATTGACTAGAATCGCCCTCCCGCATCAATAGCCTTAATAACTGGCGGCGCTGATTTTAAAACTGCAATTACAATTTTATAAACTAATTTTCCTTAGCGATGTTCGCACTTGTTTTATCTATTGACGTAGTTTTTGGCCTTGTTCACTGATATTATAGTATTCTTGCCTCGTTAGCGTTGTATTCTTATATTTTTTAATAACTAACCTACTCCTCTCTGTAATGCCTTCGGGCCCTGAGAGTAAATCAATTAAATTAAATTTAATGAAATCGGTGTCGGATAGGGATAGCTCTGGCGGCCGCCATACAGGGGCGGATCCAAGGGGGGGGGGGCGACGGGGGCGCCCCCCCCCCCCAAACAAAGTCTACCCCCCCTCCCCCCTTCTCGGAGGGCAATTTGACATGGGTGGACCCCCCGGTGCACACGAAAGAATGGGAGAATAGCATCCTTACAAATTCTCCGCCCCCCCCCCCCCCAAAAACGGAGTTCTGGATCCGCTCCTGCCGTCATAAAGCATAGCTGTTGACGTGGGGGCTCAAAGCGATGTAATGACTGGAAACAAAGAAATAAACGTTCTGCTAATATTGGAAAGGGACTGAATTACAAACGCATGCATTAAAAGAAAGTAAAGATAGTATTTTAGTTATATCTACTCGTCTTATAGCTCCTCATACTACGTATCATTATCCGTAAAAGCAAGGACACGTCGCCCCGCAACTATAAGACCTCACGAACATAACCACTAGCCCGGGATCTTTAACGTACACCATGCAGTAGAGATACACGACCGCACGCCGGTACGATACTCATCCAGATCGAAACGGCCAGGGCCGGAATTGCAACCCCGAACTCGCTCTATATGCAGTTCAGGCGCCGGCTCAGGCTGTACCAGATTCACGATGGACACAGTCAGCGTTCGGTGAAAATGGCTGCTTTCACCTCTTAGCTTGTTCTTCCCAGTCAGACTTGTACACGTTACTGAAAAATAGTAAGGAATTACAATTACAATTACTCGAGGCTAAATTGTAATTTATTACAATTACAATTACTCTCCCATGAAAGTAAGCGACCGTTACTCCCAAAAGTAATCCGTTACTTTCGTGGCGTTACTTTCAACAATATTTTCCTCAATTAAGAAACAAAGTGAAGAAGGTTATTCAAGATCTTAATGCTGCCACCTGTTCCATTTATTGACCTTGAGTATTTTAAGCAACAGCTGACTCTCGAAAGTCTCGTCAGACATTTTGCGTTATTTCTTACTAAATATGTTCACTGCTACGCTGAACACCCTTTGAACTGAGGCACTGGATGGGAGTGCCATATTGTGCCTCACGAATGCTTCATGCTCTGCATTGAGCTTTTTCAGCGAAGCAACGGAAGTACTATTTAGCTTGAAGATAGAGCAAAGCTTCGTCGTTGCAGCCGTTGCCTGCTATTCGAGTTTTAGTAAAGTTGCTAACAGGAAGCTGATCATTAAATAATAAATAAGGTTAGGCTCGATATTCTTCTTCCTTTGGTTCTGAACAGGTCGAGCCTCGGTTGAGACGTTGGTGAATAAGAAAAAGTTTCCAATATTTAAATATAAGTAATCGAGAAAAAAAAACAGGACACTTATTACAACAATTAATTGGAACGTTTGTTAAAACAAGGAAATGTAAACGCACGTTTTCCATGTGTACCTTTCTTGGTGCCGTTAAAAAACGCACGGAGCACGGACCGACTGCAGTTTACTCCGGTATTCTCCAGATGGATGTCCGCTGATGCCACGGGCAGAGAAAGGCAGAAAACTAAGCGACGCTATGGCCCCACTCATGAGTTTCACTCTTTGAATCTTAAGTCTAAGTCAGCCACCATTATGTTTTATTTTTAAAAATATCTGCTTGAGATAAGATGCGTCCTGCTGGGGTAAAAACAGGAAGAAAAAGAAGACTATTACCATTTTCGAAGTGCTCGCAAAAAGCTGACTCACAAAAAGGGTAACTGGGATGCAGATAACCTGGCTGAAATTCACAAATAAAGTGGGCCAACCCTAGAAGTTGGACTACAAAAAAAAAAAGTAAGTAGCTTTTAAAACAGGGTCAAATAAGGTGAAAGAAGCAGAAAAAAATACATCCTGTTTTCTAAGAGAAGATGATAAGTGTGCATCGACCAACGAGGATGCTTGTGGCAATAACACCTTCACATATTATCACATCTCTTTTAGCGGATTTTAGGGTAGACGGAGCGTTGTCTCGTGTTGTGACATTATGAAAATGGTCGTAGTTACTATAACCGACAAGGACATTGTTAATTCTTGTCTGTGCACTTACCACCTTGAGCATCTCAAAGAGGCATACAATCACTTGGTGTCTTCCGCTCCCCGCCTTCGATCGCAACGAAAAAACAGACACTAAAAAAAAAAAACATAACTTCCCCCACTTTTTTTTGTTTTGTTGTAGAAATGTTTATTTGGATCTTTTGACATTGGTTGTGAGGGTCTAAAAAAAGAATTCAGGGGCTTGGTGTTGCAAAAAAAAAAAAAGGCTTTGCGGAACTGAAAAGTGCCAAGCCTCCCTTTGGAGTGTCACTGCGCTCAACTTTACCAAAATGAAAACGACCTTCTCCTTAGAAGAGGGGGGGGGGGGGCTGGATCGGAAAAAAAATGTAACGGATTACAAGGAATCCGTTACGTAAAAAATGTAAGGGAATTACTTTAAAATTACTCTAGAAAATATGTAATTATTCCGTTACTAAATTACCGATAAATGTAAGGGATTACAAGTAATTCCGTTACTTATAACGGATTACAATGTCTGTTCCCAGTGAGCTCCGCTCACTGGGAAGAAAATTAGTCGCTGAAACGAATTAGCGAGACGGTGTGCGCCAACCATTATGAAAGCGGCCAACAGCTAAAATTACACTCGCCGAGACCGCGCATGTGCTTTGCTCGAGAACGAGCCTTCCTGGAATGCCGCCCGTTTTCAGGGAGGTCTCCGGGCACCTGACGCTCGCCGTTTGTCAGCTCAAACGAGCCTTCTCTCAAACGATCTTCCCACGAAATGTTTGTTCTTTCGTAGCCACTGTGCCCTTTAAAACGCACCGAGGTTTTGAACTGTCGCGAAACGAATGTTGTGTCGCTCTCGCATTAGATACTGTTACTCATGAGTCATTTGAATGCCCGCCTTGAGAGAGATTGAAGAGGGCCACCAACTGCAGAGAACTGCATTAGATGTACTAACTTTCAAGTTTCAACAGCACTGCACAAAGTGCCTTTTTTTCCCCTTTTTTTCTGCATTAACAGTAGACAAAGATTTAAGTGCCACCCTATCCGATCGTGATGGGCCAGACGAAATGCCTCGTTTAAATAAAACGCTCTCCACCTCGTCAATATTAGCCGAACGAACACGCGGAGATTCAGCGAATGTAAACGAGCAGAAACGCTCTTGAAGTTCCCTCGGCACTCCTAAACGTCAACACAGAGCCCGGCAACTCAGCTTTCTAGCACTCGACGCGTGATCGCTTTGTTGCTAAATTATTTCGCCTCGGAGGAAGGGTGGCACGAGCCGAAGTGTGAATACGAGAGAGAACAATGGCGATTCCGTAAACAAATGAAAGAAATTCAGGAGCGTTCGAGTATGACACGATCGATTGTGCGACTTTCAAAGCAAAGGAAAGCCCTCTTTTCTATTCTTTCTTTTTCGTAAAAATAAGAAAATAAAAAAGAGCACGGAAACGACGTACAGACAATTTACACACCGTTCCAGCGAGCTTTGCTCGCTCCCTTTTGTGGTAAGCTCACGCGTATCGGGCCGTTGTTGTCAGAAAGTGAACTGTCAATAGTGAAGATGGTAATAAATATTCAATATCTGCATGTAACCACTTTCGCTGTTTTTTGAGCAAAGAGGTGTAAAATTTGTCTCATCGCAAATTCGCTTTTTTCATTATACCCCGAGCACGACCATGAAACGGACTGCGGTGAAGAAGAAATGCTTTATGCACCAGCTGTTTAAAAACTCAGAAATCTAGAAAAACAAAAACAAAAAGTGGAGGAACGATACCTCGTTTAGGGTTTTCAAGATGCGTGAAAGTTCACCAGACCGCTCGCATGATCTCTGTTATTTCCATTTTACCATAGCTATGAGAGCAAGCTAGAATATCTGTAATATAAGAGAAAAAAATAACTCAAACTAGAAAAAAACAACGCGTCGATTATCAGCGAGGCCTATTCCCATCGCATTGCTTTGACAGCTTTGATAGAACAAGAAATTCAAGCAAACTCTGCAACAGAGCTTGAGTGTGCTTTGATCATAGACGTTTTCCCGATCCGTGGAGCCAAATACTGTTCAATGATACTTGTTGGGCTAGTTGGTATATGATGCCGAGGAAACTTGCATGCGCAAACAGAGACGAACACGAAGAACGGGGTGCAAACACAACGCTTCTGTTCGATCAGATTTTTACACATCGAAGGACGGGCCGAGTCATTCCAACCCCAGACGTCAGTCCCCGCAAACCAAACATTCCTCGGAAACCAGACACGCGCGTTCGCCCGCAAAGCTACGGAGAGGAAAGGTCCGGGCCTAGCGGTGCCGCCCGGCGCGGCCCGAGCCAAGCGGGGCCAATTATTCCGATAAACGTGCACGGCTGAGAGGCCTCGGGGCATCCGATTGACGACCGCTCCACCGCCGCCGCGCTGCCCCGGCGTCCCGAGGGGGAGGCCTCGGACGTGGGCGCACACAAGCGTGTCTCTTCCGTCCTGCGCCTGCCTCCTCCAAGAGGAACGCTCACGTCCGCGCCGTTACTCGAACAGCGACGCAGGAAGAGCTGCAGGACGCCGAACTGCTTCCAGGTTCGCCGGAGTGCGCCGAAAAGTAGACGAAGATGGGGAGGTCGAGAAGGCCGCAAACGACGGCGTTCGTCTTGGCGGGAAGGAGAAGAAATCGTGGAGGAAGGTGCGCGGGTTAAAGCCGCTGGCTAACGGGTCTCGATCCTCGGCGCCCCGCGCTGCAGACACAATGACAAACCATTTGCGGGCACGCCTCGAGAATGTTCGAAGCACGTGCGCTTCACACGTATGTGTGCTTATGTTACACACGGCTGGTTACTTTTTAATCCAGTCGGGGGAAACGGCGAATGGGGTACAGAGTGGAGATGTGGGCGAGTTGGTTCACGTTACTTCTTCTCTCCCGTCTTCGTTGTCGTACATTGGGATACAGAGTCTCTGTACCTGACGGTCCGCGTGCAAACTTTTCGTTTCCAGCAAAACTATCCGTTTGAACAAGCGCTCTCGAAGGGAACCTCCTTCCTTAGGCTACGTTGTATCGACGGTGCCGCCCACATTACCGCGCGGACTGCTTGGGGTAGAGTGTACCATTATGAATGGGTTCTCAACATTCAGCAATGATGGAGACACGGCCAGAGTAATCGGCTCTCCTTCTCTGAGGCTGAACGTTTTCACAATGAAGATCCTATTGTTGATCCCGATCTCGAATGAAAATAAACAGTGGAGCGCCAGAACGCCCCTATTGTCCACAGAAATAACTTTGGACACTGAAAAGAGAAAATAGGCGGTGGGCACTATCGTCCTCCCAGAAGAGCTAAACTGACAACTGAGGCAAGCGAAACACTATAAGTGACGTCCCATTAAGCAAACAAATACAAAAAGAAGACCAATATTCAAGAGTAGGCGCATTGCGTATAATGTATTATTTATGGCCGCGCCCCTCTGCAACGGTAAATAAGCGTATACTTCCAAATTTGTTCAGCATCTAAATACTGCGAGGATAACTCATCAAAATTGTAGACTCAGCACAATCATTACCAGGAGAAAAATGTGCGCATATTTTAGAACTGCCTGTCGGCACCCAGAAAAATATAATCTAAACCATATATAATTCGCTATTCCCACACGAACATAACACACGTCTTTAGCCCCTCGTGATTGACATTTTTTCTTTTCTATTTTTCAACAGCGGCACGCTCTCATTTTTGCCTATTATTACCATACTGTCGACTTTGAAGAGACGCACGATGCATGCATAAGTTAAGAGGACCGCATCCTTAATGGTATAAATTATTCGCTCGCAACACATCCTCCGTTGATTCTACCTCGCTTCGGTATCGATGTCGGTCGTCCGTAACTGTCAGTTTGCGTTGCGAATGATCGATTGCGTGATCAAATTTTGACGGGAATTCATCGTTCGTCTCCCCACCAAGGCCGTCCTTCTCCAGGCGCGTGGCAACACGTCGTGTGGGCTTTCCGCGAAGGACTCGCTTGTTGTGCAGCCAGCTTGGCGTGTCTCCTGCCTCACGCCTAAATATGTGTGCACACCCGACTGCCCGAACGGAAAAAGAACTCTCTCGGAGAAAGAAATTCGAGGAAGCATTCTCGCGACACGAGGAGACGGCAATGCTGACCGATGGGTTTCTGATTCCCCGTCGCAAAAGGACCTCGGATCTGAGGATTATTTCCGGAATGCGCTCGCGCGTTGTTCGCGTCGTCCAGTTCCGTCCGTGTCCCGTTATTGACAACAATGGAAGGGAGGACTGAACGAAAAGCCGGCCGTCGTCGTCCTTGGAGAGGAGCGTCGCTTGGACGCCTTCCAAGTTCTCGCCGATGCATGCGGAGATGACGTCCTATACTCTCACAGCCGCTCGGTCAGCCTTTTCCAACTGAACGGGAAGGACGTGAAAGCAACTGCTCACCCCCTTGTCCTGACAGAGTTTACCCCATTTCCATTGCAAAATGTATCCGCGCCCGAGACACTCGCAATGCATATAGGTATAAGCAAAACACGGAATGCGCGCAGTGCGTCGAGGTCATCGAGTTTGCCGACGATGCACTGCAACGTCGGCGACAACCGGTCTCCCTTTGCGCACGCCGCAGACGCAGAGACTGGGCGCTGCAAATTTTTCGTTCGCGACAAAGTGCAAGTACGAGCGTTAGATCCGCAAGCTGTGAGCGTGCGCGTCTCGGCGCCAAAATTCGGTTCGTGTGTGTGTGCCCCCGTATTCAGGCTCCTTGTCTTCATCATGAGAGTTCTGTGCAGCGTTGAAGGAAATACAAGAGCCAGGAATCGACTTTATATATATATATATATATATATATATATATATATATATATATATATATATATATAGGTGATAGGTATATACATGAGAGGACAAAGCAAAACCTGGCTCGTATTTATTATAGCATACGACGGGTCTTTATATATATATATATATATATATATGTATATAATATATACTATATATACTATATGTATATATGCAGGAGGCCCAGAGTTCAAATCCTGGCTCCGCCCTTATTTAGGCTTTCGGCGGGATCCTGAAAACTTTGATTATTGTCATTCATTGGATTAAGTGGGCTAGCCTCGCACTTTGATGCACCGACAAAGAGTAAGGTGCACGCGTCAATGGCTGTCTGTCAAGGAGACACGCAAATCTTCTCTTACCCACGTGCATCACGCCATGCTGTTAGCGCGAACACGGCATCACAGCTCGTTTCCAGATTTCACTCGGGCAGAAATAAAACGAATACTAAAATTCATCGCATACAAGCCGACGTTATGAATGGGCACCTTCTGCGGCCCAATAGCGGTTATGATGGAAGCTTGCTTCTGTTTCGAATAATAGAAAGGCAAAATCCACTGACCGCTTGATCGTTCTGTGTCGGACGCACTCACCATGCACACATGATATCTCGCAATTGTTCGTCTTAATTCACCTAAAAAAAACAACGTTTTTCTTTGTTTTTCACTGCTTTTGACATTGGAAAAGCGGAAGAAACGAAGGCTATACATACGCACATAATCAGTCTCCTAAGTAGCCGATTATTTACGCCCACGAATGTATTTCGTATACCAATGTGAAAACGAGCACCTTTTGGGCTCCCATACCTGTCGTATAAGGTCCAGAGACGACACCACTCCCAATGAAAATATTTTGTTTTCTTCCTTATATTATTTCCTACTCTCAGAAAACCATACCACTTAATTCGGCACTTCATAACCATGGATTCGCAGATCTCCGTGTTTTCCTGTTTCAACATTTATTTATCCTTAATTTGTTGTTAGTGATTACTCTCAGCGTGTCAACTAAGAATTACTGTTAGAATTCACGTATTTATGATGAGTTGACTCGTTTGTCCCAATATTATTCGGGGCCTTTTATTAAGCTTCACCTGGTTCAATCATGACGCTTCGCCAATAAACAAGCTGTGAAGCAACCAGTTCTCACACAAATTTTTGTTCAGTCTCCATTAAAGAAAAAAATCAAATAAATTTAGAGACGCAAAACAGTTTCCTGTTTAAGCTTTCTAAAGCGAAAATATTTATAACTCCCTGTCGTGTTTTCTTCCAAAGACGTCAACGAAGATAAAAATATGTGTTCAGCCTTCCTTTCTTTTGCGCGTTTTTCTCTCCGTTGCTTCTTTTCTTTCTTGAAAAGCTCGAATTATAATCGCTCTCCAGAAACCCGGTTTCATCGGGATTCCTCTCCTTTCACGCACTCCGAACGTCGAAGGGGTTCTTGTTGCAAAACAACCAATCCGTCACGTCTTAAAAAAATTCGGTACTACAAGATAGACACTGCAATCAAGGGAGAAACATTTTTTGGCGACGTCACGACGGATTTTTATCGTTGCGGAAAACTTCAAAGCCTCTCCTTAGGTTCTTTATTTTCCGGGCCGCTGGTCTTTCCGGAAATTGCAATCGCTAGTGGAGGTTTCAATCCCATGACCGTTCCGCAACAAGTACTAGGATCAAAAGAAAAAAAAACCAAAAACAGCGAAGGCAAAACAAAGATGCAATCAAAAGCAAGTCACCACGGAAATTTTGAAAACATAATTTGTGTCGTTCACAACGTAAAAAGAGCTTCCTCTCTATTATATTAAAAAATATATATATCTACGTAGAGAGGAGTTAGAGGAACGCCAACACGACGTCCTAAACATGATGTCGTTTTTTTCTGAGCAACACGCAATTAAAACCTAAAAATAGAAGTTTCACTTCATGAAAAAAAAACTTTTTTTTCATGCTAGGCGTTGAAATGGCTTATCAGGACATTACAAAAAATTGTTTTCACTATAGAGTTGCGTAATTTGTTTTAATAAAAATAGAAATACGAGGCCCAATTCAAAGTTCCCGCCGTGCACTGTGACGTAACAGTGTACCGCAAGGTGTCGGGGCGGTCAGAAGGGAGGCATCGACCTACGTCACTAAACGTGGGTTCACCGGAAGTCACGTGAGTTTCACTCCTTGTGCTCTCCGCGACCGCGCGTAAGATTTTTTTTTTTATTCTGCTCTTCGTACGAGCGATTGTAGAAAACGAAGTTTCAGTTCCACTAGCTGTTTATCGCTGCACCGTTGGTTAGTTTGTGTGCTGTAAAATTTGAACCCGAAGAGTCAATGGATCGACGTGATGGAGGTCAATGATGAAAGCGTTGCAAGTACAAGCCAGTGTACAAGTGCATGCCGTCAGTCCGATAATGCAGGGCTATACTGGGCGCAAAACAAGCTATCAAGTTTTGAAAAAAAAAATTAGAACGCTCGCAGGAATTAGGATTGCTAGCATAGCCCGATCGCATTGCTGAAGGTTCAGACACCGAGGTCGTTGAATCATCGGATGCTCTCCAGGCTAAAGTTGCCTGCCGTCTAAAGAATACGAACTGGTTTGTGTACCAAGTACAAGTAAACGTCGAGTACAAAGTACGTATTTTGTCTAGAACATGAGTAGAACTTGTTTACTAGGTGCACATGCGGCCGATGTATGTCTCTCGGAAATGCATGCAGTGTGATCTCTTCTTCAGTTGCTGAAATACCGGGACAGTCCCTCACACAGCACCTTCTAGGCATTGTAGTTGATCACGTCAATTCACTGACTCCTCTTCTTCTACCTTTATAGCAACATTAAACGATGAAAATCAAATAAAAGAAACCTTGTCTGCTTGGATCGCTCGTGAAAATGCGGAGAAAAACAAAAATATTAAAAAAATGTTACACGCGCTCGCGGTAAGCATGAGGAGGGACACAACTCACGTGACTTCCGGCGATGCCTCCCTTCTGACCGCTCCGACACCTTGCGGTACACTGTTACGTCACAGTGCACGGCGGGAACTTTGAATTGGGCCTCGTATTTCTATTTTTTATAAAAAGAAACTACGCGACTCTATAGTGAAACAATTGTTTTGTAATGTCCTGATATGCCATTTCAACGCCTAGCATCAAAAAAAATTTTTTTGGCGTGTCAGAGGTTTTTTAATATTGGAAGACAACTTGAGCAACCTAGCCTAAAAACGCCTTTCTTCCCCCCCCCCCCCTTTTTTTTTTCCAGAGAAAGAGAGAAGTCTGACATTTCATTTTTTGTTGTACCTTGTAATCTATGAATGTTTTGTGTGATTTCATACACTTCCCTGACGCCCTGACAGTTCCCAGCACGGCGCGTTAGGTCATGTTTACTAGCAGTGTTCGCTGAATATGTGTCCGGTGGGACTGGCATTGAAGACTACAGCTCAGTAGACAACCAGGGACGCCGAAGAAAGAAACAAACAGACGCGTCTCAAACGGAAAACGTTCCCTTCCGGGTCTCGTGCTTCTTTTCGTCCACCACCTGCGGAAGTTAGGTTGTCCCGAAGGAGGTGCAAGCCCGTGGCCTCGACTTTCGCGAACGAGAAACCCCCGTTACGGATGCGAACTTTCCAAAGACTGGGCAGTTTTAAATAACCGTTTTGCATTTCCGATCGGTCGAGCCGGGTCCCGATGCGATCGCCAAACGTCGTGCACAAAATGAATCCTCGCATCGATCCCAAAAATGCAGTTTCGCTCGCCGAAACAGGACGAAGAGGCTGGAAACATGTGCGAAATTAACGAGAAACTAAAGCGGTTCTGCACTTGAGAAAAATCACTTAAAGGGGCGGTGCAACGATATTCGCTTGGAAAGTTTTTCACTTTACACGAGCTTACTGGCACTAGTGGAACCCAAGGTATACTCGCACGCAACGCCACTGACCAAGAAACTCCATTGTTGCGGAGTAATTTCAAGGACAAAAGCGAGTGTTTTCTTTCAATCTCTCTCTCGCAAAACTTGATGATATTAATTGGGGCTGTGTGGGTATTTATACAGCATGTAGTCGGTCGGACAGTTCAATGTTGCGACGAGTCACTCGCTGTGGATGAGCAATTTAGCCAGTGCAGTACAACCGCTAGCCTGGGGTCTTTAACGTGCACCACGCAGTAGTGATACACGACCGCACGCCGGTACGAAGCTCATCGCAGATCGAAACGGGCAGGGGTGGGGATTGAAACAAAACTTGATGACGTAGCTTGGGGAGTCGCAGTATCCCCCAATGACGATATTTGAATACGCCTCATAGATTGGACCCGAGCATTGCGTGAGCACTCGATTTGGGCTCGTGATAATCAGTGGCACGACAAGCATTGGGGTAGTGGCCCGTGCCATTGCCCGTGTCCAGTCGCTGCAATGACGACAATAGCCGAACCATTACAGCGTCTGGAACTCAGCGAGTGTCCTCTGCTTTGCCAACCCCAGCGCGTGGCTATGATCAACACTGGCGGCATATAATGGGCTCCAGATCCCGTGGCCGCTTGTTCTGGTTACGAGTTCAGGGGGAGAACGCTGCTCGTTTTCTTTAATCTTTTTCTGCGACTTCTATTGCGTGTTGCATGGGTCATTAGCGTCAGGGATTCGTTCTAAGCGGAATTTGCGCAAAGTACAAAAATCGTTGCATCGCCCTTTTAAGGGGACACTGACAGGGTATGTATGCTCGCCAAGGATTTTATTTGTACATGACATATGGGAGTCCAACTACCCACAAAACAATTCGCGGCGCTCGAAATTTGTTCTCTTTCCGCCCGAAAACCGCCGATCGAGAACTGGCCGGTTCGAGTGGCGCTCACTATCTTCTCCGTGGTCACGTGCCGTTTTCTATGATTTAGATACAACCACCAAATATAATAGAAGTCGTGGGTCATTAAAGGCACCCACACAATATTAAAAATATGAAAGAAATATGATACCCGTTTTTTGTGGTTTTTAAAAAACTGCAAATATGTCAAAAAAAGTTGCACAGCTACGTGACTTTTGCCTAAATCTCTTCTCCTGTACATTTATTCTTCCTGCCCAGTCCAGTTTCGGTTTCGGTTTCGAGCAGTTGCGTTTTTTACTCTATTAAAATATATACGTGACGCTGTAGGAAAATGTTGATTGGGTAGTCTTCTGACACCATGATAAACCGCCTGGCAAAAAAATAGTAAAAACATTTTTTGGGGGTCTGTCAGTGTCCCTTGAAAGGAGTTCGAAAACGAAATGACGTGAGCGCGACCTCTCCACCCCTCTCGTCAAAGTCGACCAGCGAGAAGCGCAATGCGTACCGCACTCGTGACGTCAATAGTTCTCGCATGGTCAAGGGTACTGTAGTTGCGAGCCTTGCCGCTTGGTGGCGTCAACGCGTGACAATCTCGCCTAGTGGTAATATCCGAGGAATGTACGCCCTACCGCCTATAAATAGCTTGCCCGTAACATCATGTGCGGCCATGCTGGTTTTTATATGCTACGAGCGTTCGCTTCACCGTGTTAGTTTTACACCGCAGAAGTAGTGGCTCGAGGGAGCCAGTGAGTAGAAATAACCGTCACGGTACCCAGCAACGGCGTATGGTTTGCCTGACAGAAGTCCCCTTCCTCAGATTAAGCTCCTACCTAACGTCTGCAGAGAACGGCGATCTCGATGGTGTGGTATGCACGCAGGAGAAGCACTGTGGAGCTGAGACTGCAGCCAATTCCACAACCACGAGAGCTCGAGGTCGCTGCTTTTATGCGTTGTTCTGCAGAACGACCGAGTGCCCGCGCTACAAATGCATGTCTTAAAGCAAGGAGTGCGGGCTAGCTCGCGCTTGTAGCTTTGGCTATCGTTTCAGCTTATGAGCGTTCTCCGCCAAGTCACATTCAGGACTAAGTAACTCCACGAGAAAGCCATACTGCCACGAACTGGCGCTGCTTCTTAGGAAGTCATGACGTGACGGCATTTCAACGGAGCTTCACGGAAAGCCACCAGACGCAATTCTGAAGTCTGTTCATTTGTTCTAAAAATGGTTTTCTTGACTTCCCTGCCTGCAGCCCAGAAACACTAGTCTAGTCTAGTGTAACCTAGCCGGCCGACACAACATACAACACATCTAAACAAAGAAATAAGAGTGCAAACAATTCGTTTCCGTACCTCTTCAAATCGTCTTCATTCTGCTTCCAGGATCACGAATATCGAGATTATTTTTCAATTTGGCGCACGGAGACTGCAGAAAATCATTTTCAAACTATCGCTGAAACTCTCCTTCCCGGAGCGTGGCGTCATATGAGGAGTTTTCGGAATCTTCGCTCTCGCGCATCTTCAGCGCCTATCAAAGCTATGCACGCGCACTGTTGCTATTTTCAAAAAGGTCATGAATAGACGCCACGACTGGTGCCAGTGCGGGGGCATATATCTGGCAAGCTTGCAGTTGCACGCGCTACCCACACGAGGGACACGCGCGCTTGGCGGTCCAACGATCCTGATATGACGTAAGGAATAGGCGGAGGTTTCTCGTGTTTTCTCGCGTTTAGTTATACATTTTCAGGGAAAACGAACGCGATATTCAGATTCACAGGACAAAACTACGCTAGAATCAAACTCTATCTCATTTTCTTTTGCAAGAAGTGTTTCAGCTTCCCTTTCATGATCTTCACGTACTTGAGGAGCGGAGCATAAAGTTTCTTTTTTTCCCGAGGAAGATCGTTATCAGTCTTGTAGACGTTACTCGATAAAAGTTACATATTACAATTACAAGTACCGCTGGTTAAAAGGTATTAAAGTAGATTATTGGATTACTCGAGAAGAAAAGTAATTGTCCGTTATTTGAAAAAAAAAGGAAACGTTACTTTTTTTATTAGTTCAGATTTTTAGAATAACATATATTTCTGCTGGTTCTAAAAGGGGTATTTCGTAGTGTCCAATATTCGTTTAGAATCACCGAACTGTAAACTATTAGGAAGTTTTAGGGAACCGTTTTTGCACATTTGACGAGGTACGATTGGCCCTTTGGTACGCACTGCGCATGCGCTACCCCAGAAGACTCGCATATGCGCAGTGCGTACCGGAGGTCCCATCGCACCGTATCGGATGTGCAAAAACGGTTCACTAAAACTCTTTATTCTCTACCAATTTACGGTAAACCATCCTCTTGCCTGAGACTCGGTTCGAGGATTCCTTGGTAGAAACTTTGCACAAAGGGCGCCATTCAGAAGCAGAGGGGAAAATAGTAACTGTTACGAGTAATTTAAGCACTTCCGAAATGAATCAAATTACTCTCGTGATTACTTCCTCATAAATGTATTGAAGTGATTACAAAATTTTGCCCGAAAAGTAATCGAGTACAACGAATTTGATTACTTGTATGAGTGCCGTACAAGTCTGATCGTAATAAACGAAAGCTAGCGAAACATATAAAAAAAGGCCCTACGTCGAGTGTGTCTAATTATAATTCAATCTGGGACGGTGGTGCCCGCTTCCCACTTGCGAGCTCGCTTTCGTATCTTGACGTCCGGATGAGTATTTGATAGTGGCAATCAAGACGCCTATACTGTACTTCGTCTCAGATGCGTCATTACCATAACATCTGGAAAGTTAAAAAGCAATATTTATTTTACATAATTACACAAAAATAAAACGAAAAACGAGACTAAAGTAAAAACGAATGAAAACAGGGCAAACATAAAGACTCAAATGAGACCTCGTGTTTTAGATTTCGTGACTTTTGTGACTTCGTGTTTGCCCGGTTTTCTTTTCTTTTCGTTCCCCTTAGTCTCGGTTTTTTTTTCGTAAATATGCTCCATTTACACCAGCTCGTTTGTACCCTTATATTTTGTTCAATGATTTTACTTGCAGTCGCCTCACTGGTCCGTCAACGTGGCACACGTCTATAATCACAAGACGCAGCGTACAGCATTCTATTAAATTTTACTTCGCAGTGGATTGGTCACGGAAGCCGTACAACCCGCGGGGTTCGCCGCGCCTGCGCAGTGGGGGAGCGTTAGATATGTAGCTTGGTGAGATTGCTTCTTACTACCCTATTGGGCCGTCAGCCCTTTCAAAGAGCTACGATAAAAGTATACATCACTCTCCTGAAAGCAAACGAACTCGCTGTTAAAACGTGTAGGCGATATAAACAAAATTCAAAAACATGTTTTTTTTTGTTTGTTTTTCATTGAAGGCATAGTTTCCTTGCTAAGAACGAAGCTGCTTAAATAGTTACGAATAGTTCGAATTTCAAAGGTAACGTACTGCAGGGAAAATATTACCGATGGTGTTGTGCCCGCCGGCACCACAGTAACTGCAAATGTTGTGCAACGGAGCGTGCATTTGTGCCCCATTACAAAGAAATGTAGAAGTGTACTGTCGCTTTCAATATGAGCATAAACAATTCTTCGTGCCTCTTTGGCGTACCTCGAGTACCCTTGTTCAACGGACACACTTAACCACAGTTACTCTAAGCCACAGTTAGCGCACAACACTTACGGAAAACATCCTGCGGCTATGCAGTCAAACCCATTGGCGAACGTGCGCTCGAGCATCTTGAGCACCCATGAAAGCAGTGCACGCGGGCTCATTATTTCTTCTGAAATAGCTATCTGGGAGTATAGTGCGGTAACTGTGGTGCCGCGTCACAGCAGTTAAAGTTGAGTTAATCGCGGTTAAGGGTGCCCCTGTAGCAGGAGTATTAGTGTCTGAAAGAGCTGTGACGAGGAATGGAGTGCGAAGTTGAAATCCCACACTTCAAACTCTTTGACAAATTGAAAAAAAAAAAAAATCTGGGTTTGCGGGGATTGCAGAGGCAGAAAAAGCCCCATCGGGTGTTTTATGTCGTAATGATTGTAATAGTACAAAAAAAAAGTTGAAAGCTAGTTTTGTTGTATTAGAAAAGATGTAGCTCGCAGCAAAAATCTCGCCGTTTCACCGAAATAAGCCGGCGTTCCATCCGGCCGAGAGGTTTGTTGCCTT
Source organism: Ixodes ricinus (assembly GCA_037355805.1). Classification (NCBI taxonomy): domain Eukaryota; kingdom Metazoa; phylum Arthropoda; class Arachnida; order Ixodida; family Ixodidae; genus Ixodes; species Ixodes ricinus. The sequence continues at coordinate 26,334 of JAZHYW010005599.1, forward strand.
CATGCGAGGAAGCCGACTCAGAAGCCAGCGGCGGTCCAAAATATGATTCCCGGAACGACCACCGAATGCCCCGAGATATACGCCTGCATTTTGCATTACATATAGAGCACGCCAAGGAACTCGCTCCACGTCCGAGGATGACACCCGAGTCCATTCCTTCTGAGCTAACGGCGCCGGGAGCGACCGCAGACTGTCGCGACCCGATGAAACATTCATGGCCGGCCGCCACAGGCAAAGCCCGGACTCGCACGGGTCTGGACACTGCGGACAGAGATACACCGTCTCCGACGCATGCACGCCCGTGGACTGGACTGCATGCATATTAGCTTGTAGCGAAACACCAGTGGAGTCTGCGCATTACAGCAGCCGTACGGGTACTGAGAAGTTGCCTGTCGGAGTTAAAGGCAAAAACGGCTGTACCAACCCTTTGCACGTGTCTATGTGCGAGCAGCTCGCGTCATCGCAAAAAGACGATAACGATGCAAAGGCTGTGTGCAGACACGTTTGAAGCGTACGGATGTATGAAGCGAATACGCTACACACGTGCTCGAGGCTCGTCAGCAGATAAATGTGCCATCATGCATGTATGCAGCGAACAAAGTGCCTTTTGTATGATGTATGGGCAGTGGAACTGCGGCTTTAGTCTTCCCTCAAAATGCACATCTCACGTGTACAAACGTTTCGTAATTTTAAAACAGATATATAATCAATCAACGAAACTACTTCCGCACGATAATTTTATTTATGAATCGTTTGATACTCGTGCCATGGAAAAGTCACGCGAATCACACCTTCTGATACGAGAAATGAATAGTGGTCAATTTGCTGTCGTATCTTAAAGAGCAACGAACATATTGCAAGCAACCTTGCTGGCAGTTGTTTGCTCTCGTGCTCAATTTTCGACCGTGCCAGGTGCCCGAAGCCTCGGCCTTCCATTCCGCCCAAAACCGGATCGTGCATTCATACAAGATCGGTGGGGGACAGCGTCGCTTCCATTAGATCGGAGGTGACAGAACCTGGCTGCGATGCAACGATCGCCAGCTGTGCGTCGCCGCAGCTGTCTTGTTTCCTTTCGTGTGTCCCACGAGCTTTGAACTCTTCACGAGCGGAGCACCGATGTGAGAACTCCCAGGTTGCACCGCGGGATGGTGGCGGTGGGGAGCGGCAAGTTCGAATTCGTCTCTCGCACGTCGTCGCAAAGGCGTTGTTGCTTTGTAAACAATGCTTGAAAGTGGGACCGCACATTTCGACGAACGCCGTTTCATCGAACGCCGTTTCATCGAACGACCTTTCATCGAACGCCGTTTCATCGAACGCTGTTTCATCGAACACCGTCTCATCAAGACCGTTTCATCGAACGACGCTTCATCGAATGGTTTATGCGAGGTACAATAGCTTACACAAGTCCAACCACGCAACGATGAACTCGCGTGACAATTTTCATACCCTCATTGTTGCGAAGTGTAATATTTTTATCATTTCTGGTTTGTAACTTCAAACCTTTTAAGTTTTGGAGTGTTTTCTTTTTTCCTTTTTTTTTCGGACTATATTTTGTCGTGTCTCTAAGCTGATAGGTGTGTTAATGAAGATTCCAAAGCTTCTAGGGTCCGCGTGCATACTCTGCGCTTGGTTGGTTTGGTCGGTGATAGCAAAACGGAAGGATGACCAATGCCGTGACGTTTCGTTTATTGTGCCCCTTGTTCGGGCTCCATCGGTCCACGTGCAGTCGACGCTACGTCGACTACTCGTCGACGTATGCTTTTTGTTCGGGCTCCATCGCCAAAGCGCAGACGATGCTACGTCGACTGCGCTTTGTATTGTGGGGAAACGAAGTATAGGTCGCTTTTCTTTGTTTTAATACTAGCGATAGAAAAAAAACAAAAACAATGGCTTGACGAATTTTTGGTTGAGCTCAAACTGTCGTACTTGACCTTGAAGACCGAAACTGTGTTTCGAACCTCCTTGGATGTGTAGTTATGGGCAGTCGTTTCCCAGTCGGGGGCTTTTGTTCTATAGTTCGTATCAGAAGATGGCATAAAACTCAGGATAAGACAGACGCGGGTCCGTTTCCCTTCGCCGTTTCCGTTTCCCTCCAGCGACACACAGGGGAGAATTGGTCTTTGTCGCCTCACTCACATGGGCAACGATAAAACGGGTTCAGTACACTTGGCTTGTTCTAGAAAGTTCATTTCTTTGTCCGCCACCTAATGCACAATAGAAAAAATGTGGGATCTTCCAGAATCAGGGTATTCAAATATTATGCTTTCATGGTTGGGGAGTCGTGTCCTATATAAGATGAAGACCATCATCTATTGCCAGTAGTCCACAGTGGAGATTTGGGCGACAGCACAAAGAAAGCCCAAGCTTTGTTTTGGGGGTTACGCTTATGTCGTTGATAAGCAAATCAACATCAGATTCTACTGGGAAGGCAAAGTATACGGGAAATGTAGCTCAATTGGAACGACCTTGTTCCGAGATAGGAAGCCAACTCTCACATTCAAGTGTAGAAAAAAATCATGAGCCACTCCACTCTGTGAAGGTGGATGACCGGCTAAGCTGTTTAGCACATGACATAGACGTGACACAGGATTCTGAACAAATGTACGAACACATTTATTGTCTTGATCGGTGGTCATCGTGACCAAAGGTACACACACACATGTCGAGGACTACCACCGCACCGAGGAGCCGGAGGAAACTAGACACGTGCGACAGGACCGCCACCCGGCGGAACGAAAAAAACTAGGCACGCAAGCGCTTGGAACGACGACAAAGAGAGGACGGTGCGAGCCCTCTCTGAGTTTTTGTTGACGCACGCGAAAACTTCACGGAACCTAGCCATAAACAGCTTCGCTGTAATACAGATCTACATGAGATGGAATATAGGACGATAGCGCCTGCTGAAGGCGTGGATGGGTAAACCATCCGGAATAGAATTGCCTTGGTCCACAAGATCAGCAATAAACATGTCTATATCTTGTTTTGTTTTGCTTGAGAAAATTAAAGATAATATAAACAAAATATGGGCTACAAACTAAGCATCGTCATTTAGATGTGCAAACGTCATGTGCGTTCAGAAGGACACACAAAAAAACTTTTTAGCCTTTCCACTTTGGTGAAGAAGGAAGACCAGCGAAGCTGTACTATGGTGGGAATGAAGTAATGGCCGGCCGCAAGTCGGCAAGCCAGAGTGGAAATGCTCGAAAGTTTGCGCCACTTATGAGCGACGGCGGCAAGCGGACAGCCGGCATACACAACACTCTGGACAGCTACCGACATCTATGAGCGACAGCGGCATCCAGAGTTTTGTGTCGACATTTCTTTGCGGGGACACGATCCTGGAGAAATTAGCCCTTAACAGCTCCGCTGTAAAAAAGAAAAGAATGGGTGATTAAACGTAAGAGTTGTAATCAACCGGCGAAAGACCCTAGTAGGAAGGCACCCTATATGTTCTCACTTCACACCTAAAAAACTAGAGATAAAAATATTCGATGAAACGGCCTTCAGCAGTTTGATGAAATGACGTTCGATGAAACGGCGTTCGATGAAGCCTCCTTTTTTTGATGAAACGGCTCGATGAAATATCCGGGAACCGTTTGAAAGGGGTGTGAACACACATTAAAACGTCTGTGGGCCGTTAGGCGTTTCAAAGCAAGTTGGGCATGTCACAGAATATTTAGATATGGGGCATTGATTTCCGCTACATATCAAAACAATTAGAGCATTGCCGGAATGGAATGAATCATGACCAAGCATTTAGCCATGTTGCCGGAAAGTGTGGACCCTGGACGAAAACCTACGTGTAAACGGAAGCCTGGAAACGTTGCAGGCTAATTAACAGAAAGCGTCATCCGCGCCAAAGATTCTTCGTTAGGAAGACACGAATTCAGTTTACTTTGTGCCTGCATGCAACCAGATTCGGCCTATACCGCCAAAACATTTGATATCGAAACTTAAAACATCACACTACGCCGTCTGCATTGTTCTCAAAGATATTCACCTAATACTCTTTGTCATTCCTTCCTTCAATTAGGCCCGAAGTTCGCTCTTTAACATTTCGCAATATGCCATCATGCCTGCACGACCCACAAGAATTATATCCTGTTTTCATCTGGAGAACGGCGAAAAGTGAAATTCGTTTAGTGTTCTGGAATTACGGTCGACTGGCCTCGTGGCGCGCATTCAAGGCTCAGACAGGGTTTCCTCTAAATCTCCGCGTCAGTGTTTTCAGCCACCCTACAATCTGTAGGCCTCATTGTAGCTTCGCATTGCTTCAATCCCCCGAAAACAATCGTATACCAATTTGATTTTAGTAAGCATGAAACGTAAGCATGAAACATAGAACCAGCATTTCAAATCATCCTTCCCTTTTTTTTACATGGTCCACCCCTTTTCACCGACCTATGCGAGTCTCGTCCACACACAGATAGGTAATTTTCATCTTTAAACAGTGCGAAATAAACAAACAAACATGTACATGCGTGCACACACGCAAACACAACACACCTGCGTGCAAAGAGGTTATCTTCCCTCGTGTGCAAAGGCGACCTGCCTAATATATACTAAATTAAACGAGTGAATCGTGGCTTAGCTGAACTGGCGTAAAATCCGGCGATGTATCGTTATCTGTTCTTTTCGCATAAACAATAAAGACAATCCGCGGAAAAGTTAGAAGACCAAAACCCCCGTCTGAAGTTTCTTGATTTGAAATGTTCTGTTTACAATTTATTATGTTAGAGTGTAAAAATTTGGGCTGGCTGGTGATGTTTTCCAAAAGTAGCCCAACAAAAACTACGAGGAGGACAGAAATACTTGGATTAATTAAGGCATTATGTGCTTTAAAATAGCAACTTGCGTGAAGCATCCCAGATTTGGTTTTCCAAAATCCCTACTATTCGTTTCTTTATACGGTGTAATATTAAAGCCCGGTAAAATGAATTTGACTTTTTTATTCAATTATATTATGTTCGAGTTATTTGCATGCTGGCCGTTGTATGTAATTCTACATTAGTAGTACTGTTTATTTTTTACTATTTGATTGTTTTTTTAATTAAGCCGAGGAGTGGTGGTGATGATGATAATGCGATTAACGCAAAGGTGCAAGAGAGGTTAACAAGAATTACGATAGTATTTCCTGGAAGAGGGGAACAAGGGGACAAAGGAGAATCACAAATTTCCAAACAGCGTTGGCAAGCATATGCCGAGTGCTTCAACGAAGGCTTTAAAAAAACCTAAAATAGGGCGGATGTAAAAAAAAAGAAAGAAACTCTTTTGAGGAACAAATTTTCAGCCACGTCGGATGTCAAGGATTGCAGGAAAGAAGAAAGCATAATAATTAGTTAAATAATTAACTAAAATATACTAATTATATTTTGGTTCAAATGAGAAAATTGCTAAGCATCTTCGATAACCACCACATAAACTCAGTTTAGAACAAACTGTCAGCCACGGCAAACGTCAGAAATTGCACCAAAAAGACACACACGCTAATTACCTAAATATTTAACTAAAATTAACTAAGTAACGTTTTCATTAGTGAAAATACACATATGGTTCCAATGGAAAACTTGCTAAGCAACATCGAAAACAACGGCATTCTGAAAAGGCGCTGAATCTGGACGCGTTTCTGGGTTTCGGTTTCTTGTCAGATCAGAGCGCATCTTTGCGCCAGCGGTCCTGCTTCCTGGTGGCCGAGGCGCGAAGCCTCCGCCTAGCCTCCCACGAGGAAAGTATGCCCACGTGTGTTGCGCGTCTCGGCCACTGAGGAACGAGACTACTGCACGCAAAGAGTCGCTCCGATAAGAAACCGAAAACTAGAACCGCGTCCAAACTGAGCGTTTTTACGGAATGCCGAGGTTTTCGATGATGATTAGCAAGTTTCTCGTTGGAACGATACCCTTAATTTCACAACTTAACACGTTACCTAGTAAATTTTTGGTTAATTACTTAGCTAATTAGTATTTTTCCCTTGTTGACGTTCGCCGTGGTTGGCAGTTTGTTTCCAGAATGTGCTTCTATTTATCTCAACCACCCTATTTTAGGAAGTTTTGAAAGTATTCGCTAAAACACCCTGTATATCAGTGAATTATTACACAGGCCACGAAGACCATAAAATAAGCCGTTGCCTAATGTCTCCGTGATTCGAAATAAAAAAAAATATATATAGTATACATTAGGTTCAAAAGTCATTTGAGTACGCCCCTACGATTAGCTTGCATTCGTAAAAATAAACAACCTCCTTTACACTTGTGGGCATCGCATGTCTAGTTTCGGTTTCGCCACACGTTTAGTTTCGGTTTCGCCTCCGGCGTCTGGCAACTAGAGCCTGCTGAGGTATGCCGCCGGAGGGCGCGGGCGTTTGAGTAAACAGTTTCGAGTTACACTTTCGGGATCGGAGAGACACGCCCGCACCTCGGCCTACGCGCTCATGTATTGCTGTACCTTGTGTAGTCAAGTGTAATAAATAGTTTTATGTACCGGACATCTCCTCTACATAATTGGTGACCCGGAGTTCCGGACAGCACACCTCGGTCACACGACCCCAAGCAACCACCGGTGAGCAAACATGACTTCCACCAACGGTTCCGCGGCCGACGCGGCCGCCCAAGCACCGCTTTCCCCCACCGTCTCCACCGTCGCTCTCAAACTTCCGTGCTTCTGGCCGGCGGACCCAGCCCTCTGGTTCGCGCAAGTCGAGGCCCAATTTGCGACAAGACGGATAACTTCCCAACAAACAAAATTTCACCACGTAATCGCCGCCCTCAACCCAACGGAAGCGGCGGAGGTGCGCGACATCATACTCTCTCCCCCGGCCGACCAGCCATTCGACCGGCTGAAACTCGAGCTCGTCCGCCGCACCACCCTCTCCGAGCAGAAGCGCCTGCAACAGCTCCTGACTGCGGAGGACCTGGGGGACCGAAAACCGTCCCAGTTACTCCGCGGGATGCGCCAGCTGCTCGGGGAGAAAGCTTCGACGGTCGACGACTCGCTCCTTCGGCAGTTGTTTTTGCAGCGCCTCCCGGCTAATGTGTGCATGGTGTTGGCAGGGGCCGGAGACATGAATCTTGACGATCTCGCTGCCCTGGCGGATAGGGTAATGGAAGTTGCGTCACCCAGCATCTCTGCCATCGACAGCTCGGTTCAAGCGTTTCCAGCCGCAAACGAAGTAAAGAACCTGGTTTCCTTCACGGAATTCAGAGCCCTGCGCGACGAGGTCCAGCGCATCGCGCAGGCACTCGCAACTCTGGAAAAACCACGGCCGAGACGCCCTCGCTCCTTTTCTCGCCCTCGTGGATCGTCGCGCGCGCCTGAGAGTACTGGAGTTTGCTGGTACCACCACCGCTTTGGCGACAACGCCACCAAGTGCGTCCCGCCCTGCGCTCAACAGGGAAACACCCGGGCCACGCACTGAAAGCGGCCGGTGCTCCTGGCCTCCCGGCGCGCCGCTTTTCTCCATCTTCCACCTGCCCAACTAGCCCAGATGAGCAGCGAGGGGAGCCTTCAACGAACAGTTCTCATAATAACGAAACTAATGTAAAGAGGGAACATCTGGTACCATCCCAAACGCAAATTCAACATGAAAAATTGTCTCACGTATCAGGAGTGCCTCCTCAACCACGCCTGTTTTATGTTGTGGACAAGGTATCCAAGACCCGCTTTCTGGTGGACACAGGTGCAGAGGTCAGCGCAATCCCGGCTTCCCGTGTCGATCGTCGGAGTCGCCCAAGCTACAACTTGCAAGCGGTGAATGCCACAAAAATTGCAACGTACGGCCAGCGCTCTCTGACGATGGACATCGGTCTACGCCGAACTTTTCGCTGGGTTTTCTTGGTTGCCGACGTCAGTCACGCCATCCTCGGAGCTGACTTCCTCCGCCACTTCGGTCTCCTCGTTGACATGCGCAACACCCGGCTACGAGATGCCACAACGCTCCTGTCCGTGCACGGCATCGCGGAGGCCCCGGGGGCGGTGACTTCGACACTACTCCGACCGCAAGTCAAGTCAGACTTCGAGGATTTGCTGCATGAGTTTTCTACCCTGACGTCTCCGGTGACCACAACTCGCCCCATCAAGCACAACATTACGCACCACATCATCACGTCGGGACCACCCGTTCATGCACGCCCTCGCCGACTACCACCTGAGCGACTGAACGTGGCTCGGCGAGAATTCGAGCACATGCTTGAACTCGGCATTGTACGACCATCGTCCAGCCCATGGTCGTCCCCACTACATATGGTCCCCAAGTCCACCCCGGGAGATTGGCGTCCCTGCGGTGACTACCGCTCCCTCAACCAAGTGACCCAACCAGACCGCTACCCTGTGCCCCACCTGCACGACTTCGTAGCAACTCTTCATGGAGCAACAGTGTTCTCTAAGGTGGACCTCGTCAAAGCCTACCACCAAATACCAGTGGAAGAAGCTGACATCGCAAAAACAGCCATCACTACGCCGTTTGGGTTGTTTGAGTACACCCGGATGCCCTTCGGACTTCGGAACGCGTCGCAGACTTTCCAGAGGTTTATCGACGAGATAACACGAGGCCTGGATTTCTGCTACGCGTATGTCGACGACATTCTCGTCGCCAGCACATCTGCCGAAGAACATGCAAAACACCTGCGAGAACTCTTCACTCGCCTCGAAGAATATGGTGTACTCATCAACCCAGACAAGTGTGAGTTTGGTGCTAGTGAAATTAATTTTCTGGGACATCGCATCAACTCCAACGGTCTTCGCCCGCTAGGCGACAAGGTGCAGGCAATTCGGGATTACCCTCAGCCAGGCAACAAACGAAAACTTCGGCAATTTTTGGGATTAATTAACTTCCACCGAAGATTCCTCCCAGGTTGCGCACGCACACTGCAGCCTCTGAACGATCTCCTGTCATCCCCGGGACCAAGCACCGCCCCGTTGGAGTGGACTGACCAGGCCCAGGCCTCGTTCGTGCAGATCAAGGAAGACCTGGCGGCAGCTGCGCTCCTCGTCCACCCTCAACCAGATGCAGCTACACGCCTCATGGTGGACGCATCTGATGGCGGCGTTGGCGCGGTGTTACAGCAATTCGTTGGCGAGACTTGGCAGCCTCTGGCATTTTTCTCGAAGTCCCTGTCACCTGCGGAAACTCGCTACAGCACCTACGGACGCGAGCTGCTGGCAGTCTACATGGCAGTCAAGTACTTCCGCCACTTCTTAGAGGGACGGTCATTTCACATCATGACAGATCACAAGCCCCTGATCCACGCCTTCACCACCAAAACGGATGGGCTCTCCCCAAGAGAAGTTCGACATCTGGCGTTCATATCGGAGTTCTGCACCGACATCCGCCATGTAAAGGGAACTGAGAACACCGCAGCTGACACCCTCTCACGCGCCAATGTGGCCAGCCTTACGTCCGCTACTCCCATTGATTTTGACAAGATGGCAACGCTACAGAGAGAAGATGAAGAGCTCAGAGATCTACGTGCTTCTTCAGCCACGCTCATTTTTCAAGAGGTGCCCCTGCCGACATGCACTCAGCTCCTCACATGCGACATTTCCACTGGCACCGCGCGCCCGTTCGTGCCGAAGTCCTTTCGACGCCCAGTGTTCGACTCTCTGCATAACCTCTCCCATCCCGGAATCCGCGCCACACAAGCATTGGTGAAAGCCCGATATGTGTGGCCGGCCATGAACACGGACATTCGAGATTGGGCTCGCACATGCACCCAATGTCAACGCTCTAAAGTGCAGCGTCACACTGTTTCTCCGCTCTCTCCGTTCCTGCCGCCCGATGCCCGGTTCAGCGAGGTTCATATTGACATTGTGGGACCTCTGCCACCCTCACAAGACTGTTCCTACATACTCACTTGTGTGGATCGCTTCACCCGCTGGCCGGAGGCTATCCCCTGCGAGACATGTCCGCGGAAACCGTCGCCAAGGCGTTTCTGCAGACGTGGATTGCGCGCTTCGGTACACCTTCTAAGGTCACAACCGACCGTGGTCGCCAGTTCGAATCTGCCCTCTTCAGAGAGTTCCTAACGCTCTTGGGAACACATCGGATTCGCACCACCGCCTATCATCCCGCAGCTAACGGCCTGGTGGAGCGGATGCACCGGCACCTGAAGGCGTCAATCACCGCCTACGGCGAGCCCTCACGCTGGACCGAAGTGCTGCCACTCGTCCTCCTGGGCATGCGCACAACACTCAAGAGTGACCTGCAGTGCACCAGCGCTGAGTTGCTCTACGGCACTACCCTGCGGCTCCCCGGCGAATTCGTTGCAGCCAACGTGAACGAGCAGCTTCCAGATCCCCTCCAGTACGTGTCACGCTTACGGACAATCATGGACAGCCTCCGTCCGACACCAACCCGTGCTAAACAGAGTCCTACCGTGTACCTGTTTAAGGAACTTGACACTTGTACCCATATATTCCTGCGCCGCGATGCTGTGAGAAAACCTCTCCAGCCGCCGTACGACGGCCCGTTTAAAGTCCTTCGTCGTGGCGCGAAACACTACACAATCGAAGTGCGCGGACGATCAGAAGTGGTTTCAGTGGATCGACTAAAGCCGGCTCACCTCGAGCATTCAATCTCCACTCCAACTAGTGCACCGCCGAGAGATTCTACTGACTCTCCGACGACGCGTGGTGGACGAAGGGTTCGTCAACCCGTACGATTTGTGCCGTAACTGTTTGTCCATGTATTATTTTATGTCCACGTATTATTTTAATTTTTCAACATTTCTGGAAGGGGGAGTAGTGTGGGCATCGCATGTCTAGTTTCGGTTTCGCCACACGTTTAGTTTCGGTTTCGCCTCCGGCGTCTGGCAACTAGAGCCTGCTGAGGTATGCCGCCGGAGGGCGCGGGCGTTTGAGTAAACAGTTTCGAGTTACACTTTCGGGATCGGAGAGACACGCCCGCACCTCGGCCTACGCGCTCATGTATTGCTGTACCTTGTGTAGTCAAGTGTAATAAATAGTTTTATGTACCGGACATCTCCTCTACACACTACTGAATAGACAATGGTGTTTGCCTTCCCATATCATTTTTAGATACGAGCGCAATTCCTGTTTCCAACGCAAGAACCGCCCCGAGACACCGGTGTGTGAACACCCGAGCCGTGAGCAATCACGATAGAAGTTGCGCATACAAAGGTGCAAGCATCGATCGAGAGAAAGCAATATTAACAATAATAACAATTAAAAAAAAACACGCGAGTCAATAATTTCGCGTCGGGCCGGACAATGATCCTTCCCAAAGTCCAACTATTTCCGCGATAGATCTAATTTCGAAAATTTCACACCTCTTTCCATTCCAATGGACTTAGAATTCCACTCTGTCCATAGAATTCCGGAGAGGAATTAATTCTCTCCATGGGCATATTGCACGCCCTACTCCGGTCCCCGGAAAAAAAGCAAAAAGAATAAGAGCTAGATTTTGGGACAACGATTAAAAGAATAGAACTAAAAAGATTAAAGAAACCGAAATACGAAGGGTTCAGTTTGAAGGAGGAGAAGTGGAGGATTAAAAAGGTGTGGACCAAATCTCATAAATCTCCGCGATCCCTTCTGATCCCGGGCGGCCATTACGTCCGATCTTATTCACGCTCTTAATAGGGACTGGGCGACGGTCTGTCCCTCTCATGACATCTTCCGACCATATGTCACCCCGGGAGAAAGAAAAACGATATCCTTATTTTTTATTTTCAGTTTTCGCCATAATCTTTATTTTGTCGCAATAGAAAAGGAGACAAAAAAAGGAAACAGAAGAATGTACGAGACCAAAGAGAGCGGTATAGAGAATATTAGGTATATATATACATAAATATAAGACTAGCGACCGTTAGATAAATCATGCCGCTTCTAAGCTACGAGAGTAGACAACGGCTCTCGGGGGCCCTCATTGTGCCGTCTGGGTCGTCGAGCCTTCCACACTTCACTTTTTTTTCTTTCTAATATTAAAATGAAAAAAAAAATATGGCTAAAATGTGCAGTGCGATCAAAATGGCGTTTCTTTGACGTTAGTAGAGTCGATGCTATAAAGTCACTATACATAAGAACGTCCTCTGAGAGCAGCTTCGTGTCTCGCCGAAGCACAATGACCTAATCAAGTCTCCACAAGTCACTGTTCTCAGCGACGTACCGATGACACCACACCGTGGCCAAGCAAAAGGTAAGACGAGGTTTGAATAGTTTCCCCTTTACCGCTCAAAATGACTGAAAGGAGCACATTGACATCAGTGGGTTTTGCCAAGGAATTATACAAATAAAGAAAGCAGGCCTGGGAACGAATATCTGCCGAAGAACTATATTGGTTTTTTCTTCTTTACTTATAAAAAAAAGGAAAGATTTTGTGGTCGCCGTTAGCCGTCACTGTTTGAAACAGCTGCGAAGCACTCGGCGGATCGCCAGGGTTTCTCGTGTAACCCATAGATCTTGCGCTTTTTAACACCCACTCTCACACCGACCTCTAACAGGATGACAAAGATGACCCTTCCTGGGATGCAATCATTCTCCCGGGTTTGTCTCTCAAATTCAAGAATTGTTTATTCGGACAAACACCTAAGAGAAAGAGGCAAAAGGCGACTAATGTCACTTGACTATAGTCGCCTTTTGTTTCAACGATAAGCCGACAATATTCTCACCGCTATTCTCAACAATAAATCGACTCATCTACAACTTTGGCATCAGTTGTTTCTCCTCCCCTCTTTTGCCACGCTGTGATTGTGTTTTGTTTCCGCTACTTACTTGCTGTGTAAGCAATGTCGATCATAAATATGGGCAATCGGCGACTTCGCTCGGGATACTTGCTCACCTTTACCCTACCCACTGGCTGAAGGGACCGCCTCCTACGGAAGTTTCGAAATCACTGTAACTCCATCTTCACCGAGGGCTAGCACAGCCCTTACGCTACGACCACTAAACCACTAACTAATTGAAAGAAAAAAAACATGGCAGACGTGGCAGGAGGAAAAAGCCCTGATTTAGTTTCTAGTTTGCGCTTTCACGAAAACTATATATCTGGTCACGCGAACATCCGCGATTATGGACCGCCATTCGATGACCCCGGACGGCATCTTCGAAGGCAAGAGCCCGACCTCGCAACGTACACAATTGCATCCGTCTTTATTTTTGTTTTCTTTTCCTCACTCAAATGGGCTGGCTTATATACTCCCTTCAACTCATAAGCTGAGACATAAAGCTTCGCCTTCAGCGCGAGCTTCCTGCCCTTCCTAACACAAGTGTAATGCGCAGGCACGCGCAACCAAAGCACTGCGGAAGCCAGCGGGCTCGCGCTGAGGGCGGAGCTTCTAGTGTCAGCTAAAGGTGCACTGAGGAAGTATTTGAGATCGCCAAGATATGGCGATAGCTCAGTCTGCTGGCTCTTAGCATCCTAGAAATCCCTAAATCATCACGATACGCGGCCAATTACCCTATTAAAAGCAATCAAAAATTGCAACACACCGATTTCATCTCTGGCGATGGGTGGAGCGTGTTCCGAAACCAGGACCACTATCAGTGAATAGAGAGCGAAGGATTCTCGCGCCTCCGACCAATGGAACCACGGAGTGATATCTCAAATGAGCGCGGCTAGTTGCTTATACAGCCCGGACTACGATTCCACCTAGCGAGTGCGCGTTTGAGCGGATAAAAAATGACAACAGAACTGCCCTCCCGCAAAAAAAAAAAAAAAAAAAAGAATGCTGTTGTGTGTATGTTTATTTAGCCTAGAACTTACTCTGCCTCAACGGACTGGGGTCTTTCACGTGCATCACGCAGTAGTGATACACGACCGCACGGCAGTTCACAACAACAGCAACAACATACTTAGCTGTTTTTGAGACGATTATTGTGGTTTTATGTTCCCTCTCCACGAAAAATTAGCATTTTTTGACTACTCGTACTTGCTTCTATCCTCTACAAAAGCATACTCATTTTATAATAACAGCGTTTGAAATTTCGACGAAATCTCGCGTTTTCATTGGTCACATGCCGTCCTGGCTGCCGTCATAATGCTCCTCCCCTCACCACAGATAATTTCGATATTTGATTGCTTTTCTAATAAGGAAATCGGCCGCGCATCGTTATAATTTATGAATTTCTACGATGCTTAGAGCCCGCAGAGTGAGTTATCGCCATATTTAGGCGATATCAGAAACCTCCTCAGGAAACCTTTAAGGGTGAACGGAGTGTGACATCTCACTCAGGCTACTACGACGCACGAAAGAAAATAAGTCAAAAGTGTGCGTTACTTCTATTTTCTCTTTGGCGGTGTCGCTTCTTGTTGTGAAGCTGGTAACACTATCCCTTTCTTCGAGACCCAACTGAGTGGAGGACGAGCGCACGCGTATCGCATTCCATCGCAAAAACACAGGCATTTCTAAAACTTCGATAGCCGATCTTCGGCTCACGTAATCCCCGGCTCGCAAAATCTAGGGAGCTTCCTTTCTTTCCAAAATATGCGCATATCATCGTCCCCCGCGTCTGAGTGAAACGAGATACAGACCCCTCACACAAGCGACAAAAAAAAATGATCGAGAAATCGGTTTAAAAAGTAGCTAGCTTGTCCCGAAGGAATCTCATTGCAGAGGCCATATCAGCCGCTTTCTTGATTTCCCCCTCCCCGGAGGGCACTTCTGCAGAGCGGACACACACCAACTCCGTTTAAGCCATCATATTACGGTTTTTGCGAGATAGCCGAATGCACTCCGGTCGTGTTGACTGCAGCGGCGGCAACCTTCCATCGTTTCCGCGGCTGCCTAAGAGACTGCCACGCCAAACGGGGTTCGTCTGGGGAACGCCGAGTTGCGACCCGAGGCCTTCCCCATAACGAGGCCCCATCACGGGAAACGAAAACGCCGGGCATCCTATTCCCCGAATGGACTCCGCTCGCCCACTCCGCTGTGGCGGCAGTAACAGTGTCGCAAATGGGGGCTATTCCTTTCTTCTATCTCCTTTACTCCATGACCCCTTCCCTCAACCAATTGTGAAATAAAATCATTTAGCACTAGAAACTTGTCCATCTTTCTTTCTATATCGCACATCATCATTATCGTTTTCATCACCATCAAATTAGGTTATTCTCGTTGTTTGTCTATCGCTCCAAAAGCTATATCTGGTTACGGCTTCCTTACGCAGTTTATGTCATTTTATTCGCTTGCTTTCATTTCATAATAAAGCAAACTAACCGAAAGGCATAAATAATTTATTCAAAAACAAACGATAGAAAAGTAAACGTGACAAATTGCCATAGTGATGGAACGTTGACAAGTTTCTGGAAGTTTAGACGTTTAGCGTGCACGCTTGACGTATGATCAACCATTGTTGAAGGGTAAAGACGCGCTCATCTCTGTTTTGTTTGTTTTAAAATTGCAGCGACCCGTATTTACCGAGGTCTTGTTATCATTTTCCTTTCTCCTCCACGCTGCACGCTATGTAGATAATGGCGAACTTTACGAAGAATGGAGTGCATGTATGGTGCCGAGGTCTTCCCATCTTGAGCCGCGGCGCTTCTAAGCCCTGCAAACATATCGTTGTTCTTGCCTTTAGGGACTAATTTTTTTATTAATAGTTTTAACATTATTTTGGTTTACTAATGATACCATTCTGAGAACGAACGTCTGACCGCTATACCACTGCACGTGTTGCTGATTTAAGAGCATGCATAGGAGAGAGCTCGTGCTTGGCTCACTAGCTGAGATATGCGCACGCTGTGGCGTGACTTGTGATAGCATATACCTTATATCGCAGAATTCGTGTTTCACCACCAAAAAGCATAACTGCGACAGCGCATGCACGTTTGCAAACAGCTTTCCTTGCGGCAACACTCGTGCAAATTAAGCATTTTTTAAGCCACGGGTTTTTTGTTTTGCACAAAGATGCACTTGAGATGCTCTTGAGATGGAGTATGAAAGCCGCGATCACGCTCTTTGCCCTCAAGATCGGGCACTACGCTGAGACATTAGGTTCATGCCCGAACAGCAGTTTCCGAGGACCACTCGGCTCAGCCATTCCTGGAACGACACCTGTTTCCTCTGGCGTTACTAAGGTCTTCCACTCTATACTCTGAGTTTAGTACTTACATAATTTCGTCGAGCGTCGACAGGCCGTTAAATCCAGTAGTGATCGCAGAGCGCTCAGCGGAAATTGGGTCAGCCATGTCTGCCGAGTAATACATTACGACACAAGCATTTAAAACAAATATAAACATATATTTTTTTTCTTCTTTACCCGGACGATTTCGTTAAATATGGATCAAACTGCTAATACTTTATAAAAGACAGGCCGCAGTCGATGTCTCAGGCGTGTTTTTTCTTCTTTGTATCATGGTCCTGTCCAATTTGTGAAACAAAAACTGTCTGCAGCCGTGTTCGAAGCATGTATAAAGCAAACATGCTTCGACTATGCTTGAGGCATGTCCGGAGATAGCTCTGGCATCGTGCCTGCAGCGGACCCCGTGTCTTTTGTTTGATGTACGAACACTGTGATGGAGGCGTAAGAAAACTCCAGGCCGTACCACTGCATGAGACGTCAACTTCGGGGCGGCTGATGTCTGTTCAAAATGCATCGTCGTAATCCTGAATCCATGCCAGCTACGGCTACGAGACTATATACCCACGCAACAAAATACACCGGCCCTATAATGTCCTCGCGACGCGGGTTATCCATGCATGGCTTCTACTACAATCAAGGGCAAGTTTAATCACGCGAAAAATAATAACGGGCTTATTCGTCACAAAGGGAGACAAAATAGCTGATATCTGTTTCAACGCTAGCGTCGAACGGACGCCTTGGCGCACTAATGACCCTAATTTCTTTTTCTTCGGACACTCTTTTCTTTCCGCCCTTGATTCTCGGCGGTCAGCGAAGGCGGAGTTTCATGCGAACCCAACAACAGCGACAAATAAAAAAGCGTTTCATTTTTGTCCAGTTTCAATGGGGGCCTCGACTGGCGACTGTCTAATTGCGCAACAGGACTTTTTCGAGTTCCCTTCAATGTCCATCGAAGTAGTGAAAGTCAAGTTTGTCTCCAATCTTGGAAATCAGTATTCAGCGCTTGGACCGATATCTTAGTTGTTTCGTCGGCGAAATGCGAGGACAGAACGCAAGGTATTTCGCACTGCCGGCGGCGAGGTGTCACAGTGAACGACATTCCGTCCTGTGGGGCACAGAGTCTCACATCGACCGCTTGAGTCTGTTCGAGGATCGAGCTTCCGTAAGGGTAAATGTGGGCTTCCGATTAATATTTTCTTTCTTATACTTTATTCGAAGGTCACCTCGCATTGCCCAAAATCATTTAAACGGAAGAGTTACAAAAAAAATCATTATTTGTACAACACACCTAAACTTTAATCAGACAGCTGACTCCACTCTGCAGTGGTTTTGACAAAGAATAGATTTGCAGACATGTTCGTTGTAGCATTTGGAAGGCACGATCATTCCGCCTAGAAACATAATGTGGCTGTTTCAAATATATTTAATCTTTAATTCCAGTCTTATTATTTTAAACGAGAAACAAAAACTTCAATCTCAACTTTTTTCGTCCATACAAAATGGCTATTAACAATTCAATTCACTTTTCATTTCAGTGCAGCTTTCTCTCCGCCCCTACCGACCTAGGACAACCCTGACTGCTCTATTTTGAATATATTTTTTTATTTATTTATTAATCAAGGTTGTTGGTGCAGGGTCTCAGACGGCGCAGTCGTATTTTAAAAAATAGTTTACACGCGTTAAATAAGTGTTTTTCTTTAGAATTGGTTGTGAACATTTCAGTTTCCGCCGACCACAATTGAGCGCGCTGCCAGCTTTCGCAATCACATTATCAACGTGAAAATTACTCGAACAATCGTATGATAACGGGACACCTAGGTGCTTCAACGTAGGCTCGTAATTTCTTAGTATGTTATTTCTTTGATAAAAACTTAAATTTATTTCCTTTTCCCTGGTAAAACGTAGGTGAACACATACTTGTGTTTAAATTCATCTTCCACTAGGAACACCAAGTAATAACACACTCCAAGTAACGTTAAAACAGCAGCATCTCGTTCACTCTTAACTTTTCATATACGCAACACAATCGTCGGCAATCAACCGTATACACGAGGAAAATGTGACGTTTTAGGCCGGTATTGTGTGTTCACCGTGCGGCAAGCGAGCCAGTCACTAGCGGCACCGTCTGACGTGTCCTTAGTGGTTTGCCAACGAGACCTAAGTCAAACACGCGCTCGTGACATTTTCTTCGCGACCAAACGTCGGGATTGGTGCACAGCTGCCAAAAACGAAAAAAATAAAGAATGAGAAACGCCTCTTGCAAGACGTGTTTACATAACCGGGAACGGTCACACGGAAAATATAGGTCACCGCTTTGCCGCGTAGGCGCGCTTCCAAAATCTGGTTTCATTGTGGTCTGGCCAGCGCCCTGACATCCCGTTTATTCTTTCCCTTCACGTAGCCTTTAGCCTAAGCTGCCGCAGCGAGCTCGAAATCCGCACCTAATAGGGCCCCACCAGCAATGGGGCGTTACTTAAGACGCTATTGTTCTTGGGAGCTTCACGGTCGCGCAGCAAAAGTAGCGGTTAAGGGTCGTTTGCAGTCGAGAGACCTTGGCGGTCGCCGGGCGATCCTGTGCACCAATTTAACCCCGCGGCGGAGCAGGAAAAACAACGTGCGGATTGGCGACCTTTGCGGTGAATGTCGGGAGTATCGCGAAGGACGCCTGTTTCGTTCGACCGCGCGATGGAAACGGCGCTATACGTGGTCGAGTGTAGGTTGACGCGTCGGTCGCGAACATGGACCGTTACAGCATGAAACATCTCAGCAACGCCAGCTTCGACATCCGGCGACTTTTGCACATGGGGGGTATGGGGAGTGCCACGTTTGAAATATAGGAATGCCGGCCGGGAACTACGAAGGGATAGTAGGTTCGTCAAGGACGTTCTAGGCCGTTTCGACCCCATCATTTTTGATGCTTGTTGCAATAACTGAAATTTCAAACTAAAGTCTGGTTCGCACAGCCCCGTTTTATTACGTTACATTACGCTATAGGAAAACTTACGTCCGCTGACACCACAAGTCTGATAAAGGAAATAACCCGGCACAAGACATTGGAGACATGAATGTTTCGGTTACTTGTACGTAACGTAGAAAACGTTGCCGTGTGAAGCAGGATTATTTTGGAGAACCTGGCAGTCAAACCTGGCAGCCAAATTGAATTTCCATACCAACGAGCTATCTGTATAGACAGAGACGCGTGCCTACTTTACCACAGAGCCGGCACACAGCCAATCACTGCAGGTCATGGAAGAAAGCCATTGAATAAAGAGCTTTCATATTATTGCGATAACTACGAATACCCGATAAAGATACGATGCATGCACAAGGGTGCCGACGGAGGATCGGGTGTCGTTATCGGATTTACCGAAACGATCTACTAAAACTCCTTAAGGAGACAGATGAGGCGCTGAGGATGCGTTAAATCAAAAATGCTGCCTGACCTGGAGGAATACACTTAAGTTCAAAAGCTTCTCGAGCCGTTTCGTATTTGCTGTCTCGTAATCCACTTGTGTTGTTTTTAAATGCGTGAGCATTTACTGCCCGATGCTTGCAGCCGTCTTTCGTTTGGACGGTCATGGTTCGGACTGGTTTGGGCTGGACTGAACTGATTTCGCGAGGGCGATGCGCGGTTCCCGCCCTGCTCTTTGGCTTCCTTCGCTTCATTGAAAGCACCGCGGGAGCGGGAGACGAGGGGATCGAGCGGCCGTGGCAAAAAGCACGTGACAACGTAAAATGGAGGCGCAGCGACGACGCTGTTTTGCGCCAAACCGCCGACACTCGGGAGTAAAGATTGTCTCTCCGAAGGAAACGGTATGCAGACCGTTGCGAGGTTGGCATTCCCATCCTTCGCCGAGCCGGAACGCCTCCGCGAAATTATAGCGCAAATCGTCGAAAATCAGCGTAACGACAGCAGCAATTTCGGCATATTGTCTCGTAATTCATAGTAGGTCTTATAAGAACAAGCAGCCTTACCGGACATTGCCCTGATATATTCTAATGCAATAAAGGATAGACTCCATGTGCGAAAAATCAACCGAAAAGTGCATAAAATTCGCAACGTAAGAGAAAATAGTTCCGCATCATGTGTACATAAATGAAAACTGCGGTCTTAACGAAAGCATATTCGCGATTTACGTGCGGTAAATAGATGCTCACCTTTATCCACGGCTATCAAGCCTCCCGAGAAAGTTAATACCGTCAGATCGACGTCAGTGCGCTGTACGTCGAACTGAAGTTTTGGGGTGTCTTATATGCGAATAAAGGGTGTGAGAATAGACCTTTTTTTCTGAGAGTGTACCTTCGTGGAAGATTGTTTTGGATGTTCCTTGTTTCAAATTTAGAACGCCACTCTCATTCTCCGCACGAGTTTCAAAACATACAGCGTGCTGATAAGAACCAGAAAATGAAGAGGCTGACTCAATCGAAATCCGCTTTTCCGAGACTCGCCTTCGATCGCTCGTATACCGGTTTCAACTTGACATCCGCGTCAGTGTGTCGCAAGTCCCAGAACAATTGAGCGCATTCTCACTAGTGTTAACTTCTCGGCTCGAGCAAACGTTTCGATTGTTCCCATTTCAAATGATTGCGCATCAACGTTCCTTGGAAACTCAGAAACGTACCTTTCCTTAATGTGACATAATTGCACTGCAATCGGTTGTAAATATTTTAAGCAATATAAGCCTAAAAACAAACCGAAAAAAAAAGATTAGTTTTTTTGTTTTGTTCTGTTTTTGCTCTTACCGAAATTTTAGTTTGAGCTGTGTCGTTCTTGCCAATATATATATATGTTCGATTAGTTTATGGAGTAGTCCTGTTAAATCAATTGAAAATAAATCCAACGCTTTGAATTGGATGTAAAACCTCAGTGTGCACTATAGTAACCGTTGTTTCTTGATTAACAAAAGTAGTTTGTCCACCTCGATTATGTTGATATGCCCGAGCCAGAAAAAAATGTACGAAAACAAATAAGTGTTCCCTGTGTGATAAGTTATAATTTTCTTTCATTATATTATGACTAGATTCAATGAAGTATGTATCACTGCAAGGTTCCTTCATTCATTTATTCTTCTGACGAGGCGTAGCCGTCCAAGCAGCGCCAACGTGTCCATATGACAAAAGGCTCGTGCTGATTATATCCCAGTATTTGAGGGCGTCAGTCGTTTTGGGCGAAGTTGTCTCGAATCCAAGTCGCAAGGCCACCGGGTGAACGAGGTCGTGCAGTTTTCTTTCTCCCTTCAACGTGCGCTCTTAGTTTCCGTCGAATGACTCAGATACCATCGGCCGCTTACCAATGCAAATGCGAACAGGTTGACAGCAGAGATTCGGCAAAGAGACAAAAAAGAAAATGCAGCCAGAAAAAAAGTTGGCTGTAATCTCCAAACTCGCTGGCCTGCAGAAAGAAATACAAAGCTCGTACACGGGCACATACCCTTTTCGCGCACGCGAGTCCCTGCCACGGGTGATTATCATTTCTGTAATTTAGCGCAGAGTGTGAAACGTACATGAAAGCTCGGGGGTCCGACTGCCTTACGAGAAGCGATTTTATTCGCGTGTCCAAAGTAAGCGTGGGCAAGTTCCGGCAAGGTCATCGGGGCATGCCCGTTTTCCTAGCCAGATTGACTGCCGGAGGGAGAGCTGGCTCCCTCCTTTCTCGAAGAGAACATATCTCCGTTGGGCCGGTCTGTTCGTGCAGTCGGACACTGGCCACCCCCTACGATCGAGCCTGCACTTCTTTTCCGTGGAACACTTCTAATGCCTGATTTACACGCTTCGATCTTAGCTGCAATTTTGCAGTTGCATCGTCGTTTGCCCGGCAAAAAAAGAAAAAAAGCGTCCTGGATGTTGCGGTGCCCAAAGTCGCAGCTATTAAATCACAAGCAAAATCGCGTCACCAAGCTTCAGTCACCCCCACAGCGTTCCAACGTTTAAAAATCCACAGCTCCACGTGCGATCTTCACAGACCCACACGTGCATGTTGGTCGCTTCGGAAAGCGAGAAAAGCAGGCGCCATTCGCACGAATGCTGTAAATGGCACCTGGAAAAGCCCGTTTTAGAAATGGTTACACGGCTGCGGCTCGTAAAGAGAACAGACCCGGCTTCGAAGTATTCATAACCACGTACTATCGTGGACACTGTTAGCTATAACACGGCAGCGGTGGCCGTCTCGCACCCCCAGCGCCACATAGCAGGCGCCGTCCGAAACTCCGCGCATACGCCATGTGGCGGACTCGCTCTTCTCGTTTGCGAGCACACCCTCGCTTTGTCGTCTGCTAGGCTAGGCGCAGAGCAGGCGATGCCACAGTGCTGCTCGCCTGGTACCCTCGCCATAGCAAACTGGTCTCAAACTCATTTTAAACCAGCGATTTTTATTGGGGCTGATTGCAGAGTCATTAAAGCATCGTTTCGGGCCTCCCCGAAGGGAGTAGCCCATGAGGCCTGGGCAGGGTGACGTACTCGATTACCGGCCAGGTATAACTCCCACGACAGCCAAACAAGGGCCGTCGCCGGTCACCTCCAGCGGCCGGACTCAAAGTCGTTCTTGAAGGGTACCCGTGCCCGTCGCGGCGTCCTACCGACGGTGGAAAATGCGTTCCGGAGTGCGCGGCACCGCGCGGGCAGCCGGAACGGGCCCCCACAAGGAGAGCCCGTAAACCAAGACGCTGACACCGCTCCACGTCACACCGAGACTGAATCCCACCGCCCTCGAGCTTCGAGGGCCCACCCGTTTTACTCTAAGCGGTTTCACGTACTCTTGAACTCTCTCTTCAAAGTTCTTTTCAACTTTCCCTCACGGTACTTGTGAACTATCGGTCTCTCGGACGTATTTAGCCTTAGATGGAGTTTACCACCCAATTAGGGCTGCACTCTCAAGCAACCCGACTCACGGGAGGTTCCTTCCCGAGAGAGCAGTGGCGGAAACGGGCCTGGCACCCACTCTGGGTCAAGCCCCTGTCAGGGGGACTTGCACCACCGCAAAACTCTCGGGAACGTTACCTCCCATACACCACATTTCCCGCTCGCCGGCAAGGACGAGGGATTCGGTGCTGGGCTAGGTCCCGTTTCGCTCGCCGCTACTAAGGAAATCCCTATTGGTTTCTACGTTTTTTTTTTTTTGCTTTTTTAGAAACAGGCGTTTACAATGCATTTATAGCGATATGCGTTCGCAAACCAGTATGAGGGCAGCAGGTGTGATGCAGAAATAGACTGTTATACTCCGTTTCACCTTAAGTCCGAGCGCAGCGTGCACTGCAAAACGACAGAGCCAATCAAATAGCGGGAAAGGTGCAACGTCACGGAGGGCAGCACCGGGGGACCCAATAAGGTGCAAAATGTGTGCTTTTGTCGCTGCCTGGTTGGCCCTATCGTCTCGTAGCGACCACTGCGCTTTGACCTAAAGTGAAAAGGAGTATAACTGCAAGTTTGTTCCATTAAAAAATTTAATCTATCGTGATATTACATTTAGTACCTCTTACGCGATGGTTCGCTGAACCGTGTTCAGCGAAAATTGGTAAGCCCTGTGGCGTCGTCTTCTCTGTGCCTAGCAGACGACAAAGCGAAGGTGTGCTCGCCGGCGGGAAGTGCGAGTTCGCCACACGGCGCATGCGCGGAGTTTCGGACGGCGCCTGCTATGGGGCGCTGGGGGTACGGGACGGCCGCCGCTGCCGTGTTATAGCTAACAGTGTCCACGATAGTACCTACAACTGCAAAAGAAAAAACAAAAAAACAGCATTGGAGTGCGAGAATTGCAGCGATGCTCAAGGCTCGGAAACGACAAAGAGAATCTCAGTAACGCAGTATTTGATCTTAAAACAACGACCACTGCAGCGCGCAGT